>CAUYNB010007498.1:0-31567 GCA_963574225.1 Lagothrix lagotricha
GAGCCACTGTGCCTGGCCCTTTTTCCTTCTTTTTTGTTTGTTTGTTTTATTTGAGATTAGCTCTTGCCCTGTTGCCCTGGCTGTAGTGCAGTGGCATGATCATGGCTTACTGCAGCCTAAGCCTCCTGAGCTCAAGTGATCCTCTTCCTCAGCCTCTTGGATAGCTGGGACCACTGGTACACACCACCACACATGGCTAATATTGTGTATTCTTGGTGGAGATGGGGTTTTTCCGTGTTGCCCAGTCTGGTCTCCAACTCCTGTACTCAATTGATCTGCCCATCCTGGCCTTTCAAAGTGCTGGGTTACAAGCGTGAGCCATGGTGCGCTGCCCTGTTTTTTCTCTCTTTTTTTTTATTTTTGAGATTAGGTCAGAGTGTGGTGGCGTCATCACAACTTGTTACAGCCTCAAACTCCTAGGATCAAGCGATTCTTTAAGCTCAGCCTCTTGAATAGCTGAAACCACAGGTGCACGCCACCATGCCTGGCTAATATTTTGTATTTTTTGTGGAGATGGGGTTTTGCCATGTTGCCCGGTCTGGTCTCCAACTCCTGAACTCAAGTCAAGTGCCCACCTCAATCTTCCAAAGTGCTGGGTTACAGGCATGCACAGCCCTTTTTTCTACTTTTTTCTCTTTCTTTCTTTTTTTCTTTCGTGTGTATTTTTTTTTTTTTTTTTTAGATTAGGTCTCACTCTGTTAAGCAGGCTAGACTGCAACAGAGTGATCACAGCTTGCTGCAGCCTTAATTTCCTGAGCTCTAGTGAGCTTCACACCTCAGCCTCTTGAATAGCTGGGACCACAGGTGCACACCACCACACCTGGCTAATTTTTTGTATTTTTCGGTAGAGATGAGGTTTTGCCATGTTGCCAGTTTGGTCTCGAACTCCTTAACTCAAGTGATCTGCCTACCTCATCCTCCCAAATGCTGAGTTACAGGCATGAGCCACTGTGCCCAGCCCTTTTTTCTTCTCTTTTCTCTTTTTTTTTCTTTAAGTTAGGCTGTGCCCTGTTATCCAGGCTGGAGTGCAGTGGCGTGATGGCGGCTTGCTGCAGCGTCAACATCCTGGGCTCATCCTTTCACCTCAGCCTCTTGAATAGCTGGGACAACAGGTCCACACCATCATGCCTTTGTAATTTTGGTACAAAGTTCTTTGTAAGTACACAATGGGAGTAAAACGTTTACTAGAGTAAAACGACATGATCACGGCCTGCTGCAGCCTCAACTCTCTGGCCTCAAACAATCCTCTTACCTCAGTGTCATGAATAGCTGGGACCACAGGTGCACACCACAATGCCTGACTAATTTTTTGTACTGTTGGTAGAGATGGCATTTAGCCATATTTTCCTGTCTGGTCTTAAACTCCTGAACTCAAGTGATCTGCCCCCCTCAGCCTTCCAAAGTGCTGGGTTACAGGTGTGAGCCACTGTGCCCAGCCCTTTTTTCTTCTTCATCTTTTTTTTTTTTTTAAGGTTAGGTCTCACTTTGTTATCCAGGCTGGAGTGGCATGATCATGTCTTGCTGCAGCCTCAACCTTCTGGGCTTAAGCAATCCCTTCATTTCAGCCTCTTCAAGAGCTGTGAACACAGGTGCACACCACCACACCTGGCTAATTGTTTGTATTTTGTGTAGAGTTGCGGTTTTTCCATGTTGCCCAGTCTGGTCTGAAACTCCTTTACTCAAGTGATCTGCCCATTTCAGCCTGCCACAATGCTGGGTTACAGACATGAGCCACTGTGCCCAGCCCTTTATTATTATTTTTTAGATTAGGTCTCGTCCTGTTACCCTGGCTGGTGTGCAGTAGTATAGTAACAGTTTTCTTCAGACTCCATCTCTTGGGCTCAAGTGATCCTCCCACCTCAGCCTCTTCAATAGCTGAGACCACAAGTGCACACCATCAACCTGGCTAATTTTTGTATTTTTGGTAGAGATGGGGTTTTGTCATGTTGCCCAATCTGGTCTCGAAATTTTGAACTCAAGTGATCTGCCCACCTCAGCCTCCCAAAGGGCTGGGTTACAGGCCTGAGCCACTGTGTCCAGCTTTTTTTTCTCTCTCTCTCTTTCTTTCTTTCTTTTTTTTTTTTTTTTTTTTTGAGATTAGGTCTGGCTCTGTTATGCTGGCTGGTGTGCAGGTGGGCATCATGGCTGGTGTGTCACAAGTTGACTTATTTAATTTTCACAACTCTAGGAGGTAGGAGTATTATCTTTATTTTACATATGGCAAAATTAACACATAGAGAGGGTGTATCTAATTACTGGTGGAGGCGGGTTTTGAACACACAATCTGTCTTCAGAATCCACAATCTTAATATACTACACTGTCATTTACAGGAAACATTAAATATCTGAAGATTTGGGAGGAGAATGTTTCAGGTAGAGGGATCAGGCAATGCAATGTCTAAAGTAGAGAATAAACTTGGCATAGTTGAAAAATAAAAATTAGGCCATGGTTGCCTGAGGGCAGCAAGTAAGAGAAAGAGTGAGATTAGAAGTAACAGATATTTTCACTAATATTTTCTATCATTGTTGAGAAGGAATTCAAATCTTTAGTCTGTAGTCTTCCTTTATTCCTACTTTCAATTTGTTTTTTAAAACACTTAGAATTTTATTTCCAGATTTTAAACATATCTCCTTTGTTTATTTGAACTTGCTTTTGAAAAGTTAGAAAGGCAAATATCATTTCTTTGAATCCCATCCCCATTTCCTAGAGAAAAAACTAAAGTATCTGGGCAAATCTCCTTGTACTTTGACGATATTTGCTAAGAGAGTTTGGAATGCTTTTGGCAGGATACACTTGGTCTGTGTTGGTTACATAGGGTAAACAAATCTGTAATTTATGTAATTTTCCCATGGCCTACAGGAAGACATAACAGGGAGCTGAGTTCCTATCGGAGGATAAAAGCAAGATTCTTCGTGACCAAAATAGGTTTCTTTGTGTAAGTATTTTTGAATAGGTGTTTTAATAGATGTTAAAAATGTTTAGTCTTCAAGATAAAACATACATTGTCAGATTAACAGTTACTGTTTACCAAATTTTACTATATCACCAAACACTCACTAAAGCCTTACAAAAGTAGAAACTATGCAGGACTCATTCTCTGAGAGCAAGCAGTAAAATAAGAAATTTACACAACAAAAGATAAAGAAATCTACCCATTTTGACATTTTTTAATTTAATTGATACTAGTTTACATATTTACAGAGTAATGTGATATTTTGTCACATGCATAGAATGTGTAATAAATCAGTATTTGGGGTATCCATCCCCTTGAGTATTATATCTAAGCGTTGGGAGCATTTCAAGTACTATCTTTTATCTACTTTGAAATATATAAGTCATTGATGCTAACTATAGGCACCCTACTCTGCTCTTGAACATTAAAACATACTTTCTATCTAACTGTGTTTGTACCTTGACCAACCTCTTTTCATCCCCTTCCTGCCACATAATCTTCCTGGCCTCTAGTACCTATTATTTTACTCTCTACCTCTGTGAGATCAACTTTTTATGCTCCCACACATCAGGAAGTACTTACTTGCTAATAGGAGTAAGAACATGTGATATTTGTCTTTCTGTTCCTGGCTGATTTCATTCAACATAATAACCTCTAGTTTTATCCATGTGGTTGCAAATACCATGATTTTAAAACGACGTGGTAGCAGTAGCCTGTAGTCCCAGCTACTTAAGAGGGCTACTGTGGGAGGATTGCCTGCGCCCAGGAAGTTGAGACTGCAGTGAGGATGGTGATAGTGAAAAGCAACTGTTACACCAGATGTTCAGATATAAATGTAAGTATACAATTTGACTTGTTTTTTCCTAATTGCATACCCTTTATTTACTTTTCTCTCCTAATTACTCTGGCTAGAAATTCCAGTACTATATTGAACAGGAGTGGTGAGAGAGGGCATTCTGATCTAACGCCAGTTTTCAAAGGGAAAGCTTCCAATTTTTGCCTGTTCAGTATGATATTGGCTGTGAGTTTTTCATAAATAGCTTTTACTATTTTGAGATATTTTTCATTGATACCTAGTTTATTGAGGGTTTTTAACATAAAGGGCTGTTGAATTCTGTCAAAGGCCTTCTCTGCATCTATTGAGATGATCATGTGGTTTTGTCTTTGGTTCTGTTTATGTGATGGGTTACGTTTATTGGTTTATGTATATTGAACCAGCCTTTCATCCCCAGGATGAAGCCGACTTGATTGTGATGGATAAGCTTTTCGATGTGCTATTGCATTTAGTTTGCCAGTATTTTATTGAATATTTTTACATTGATATTCATCATGGATATTAGCCTGAAATTTTCTTTCTTACTTGTGTCTCTGCCAGGTTTTGGTATCAGGATGATGTTGGTATCATAAAATGAGTTAGGGAGGATGCTCTCTTTTTGTATTGTTTGGAATAATTTCAGAGGCAATGGTAACAGCTCCTTTTGGATGTCTGGCAGAATTCAGCTGTGAACTTGTCCTGACCTTGACTTTTTTTGGTTGGAAGGCTATTAATTGCTGCCTCAACTTCAATCCTTGTTATTAATCTATTCATGGTTTTAACTTTTTCTGGTTTAGTCTTGGGAACGTGCAAGTGTCCAGGAATTTATTCTTGATTTACTGGTTTATGTGCCTAGAGTTGTTTGTAGTGTTCTCTAATGGTAGTTTGTATTTCTGTGAAATAGGTGGTGATCTCCCCTTTATAATTTTTTATTGCATCTATTCGATTCTTCTATCTTTTCTTTTTTATTTGTCTGGCTAGTGGTCTATTTTGTTGATCTTTTAAAAAAACCAGCTCTTGGATTTATTGATTTTTTGAAGGGTTTTTTGTTTCTCTGTCTCCTTCAGTTCTGTTCTGATCTTGTTATTTCTTGTCTTCTGCTCACTTTTGAGTTTTTTGATCTTGCTCCTCTAGTTCTTTCAGTTTTGATGATCTTTCCTTGTTTTTCATGTGGGCATTTATTGGTATAAATTTCCCTCTAGACACTGCTTTAAATGTGTCCCAGAGATTCTGGTATGTTGTGTCTTCATTCTCATTGGTTTCGAAGAACAGTTTTATTTCTGCTTCAGTTCATTGTTTATCCATTTGTCATTCAGGAGCAAGCTGTTCACTTTCCATGAAGTTGTGTGGTATTGAGTAAATTTCTTAATTATGAGTTCTAATTAGATTGTGCTGTGGTCTGAGAGACTGTTTGTTATGATTTCTGTTCTTCTGCATTTGTTGAGGAGTGATTTACTTTCAATTAATGTGGTCACTTTTAGAGTAAGTGTGATGTGGTGCTGAGAAGAAAGTATACTTTGTGGATTTAGGGGGGAGAGTTCCATAGATGTCTATTAGGTCCCCTTGGTCCAGATCTGCATTCAAGCCCTGGATATCCTTGTTGATTTTTTGTCTCATTGATCTGTCTAATATTGACAATGGAGTGTTAAAGTCTCCCACTAGTATTGTGTAGGAGCCTAAGTCTCTTTGTAGGTCATTAAGAATTTGCTTTATGTATCTGGGTGCTCCTGAATTGGGTGCATATATATTTAGCATAGTTAACTCTTCTTGTTGCATTGATACTTTTACCATTACATAATGCCCTTCTTTGTGTCTTTTGATCTTTGTTGGTTTAGAGTGCATTTTATCAGAGACTAGGATTGCAACCCCTGCTTTTTTTTTTCTCTCCATTTGCTTGGTAAACCTTCTTCCATCCCTTTATTTTGAGTCTTTTTGTGTCTTTGCATGTGAGATGAGTCTCCTGAATACAGCACACCGATGGTTCTTGTCTTTTTATCTAGTTTCCCATTCTGTGTCTTGATTGGGGCATTTAGGCCATTTACATTTAACATCAATATTGTTATGTTTGAATTTGATCCTGTCATTTTGTTACTGGTTGGTTGTTTTGCCTGTTAGTTGGCACAGTTTCTTCATTGTGTCTTGGTCTTTACCATTTCATACATTTTTTCAGTGGCTGGTACTTATTGTTCCTTTTCATCTTTAGTGCATCCTTCAGGAGCTTTGTAGGGCAGGTCTGGTGGCAACAAAATATCTCAGCATTTGCTTGTTCAGAAAGTATTTTTTTCTCCTTCACTTATGAAGCTTAGTTTGGGTGGATATGAAATTCTGGGTTGAAAGTTCTTTTCTTTAAGTATGTTGAATATTGGCTCCCACTCTCTTTTGGCTTGTAGGGTTTCTGCTGAGAGATCCTCTGTGAGTTTGCTGGCCTTCCCTTGTATGCCTTGCAAATATCTCCTGCTGTGTTTTTCAGCTCCATCAAGTCATTTATGTTCTTCTCTAAGCTGGTTATTCTAGTTAGCATTTTGCCTAACCTTTTTTCAAGGTTTTTAGTTTCTTTGCATTGGGTTAGAACATGTTCCTTTAGCTCAGAGAAGTTTGTTAATACCCACCTTCTGAAGCCTGCTTCTGTGAATTCATCAAACTCATTCTTCATCCTGTTTTTCTCCCTTGCTGGTGAGAAGTTGTGGTCCCTTGGTGGAGAGGTGTTCTGGTCTTTGATAATTTTGTCCTTTTTGAGCTGGTTTCTTCCCATCTTCATGAATTTATCTACCTTTGATCTTTGAAATTGGTAATTTCAGATGGGATCTATGAGTGGACATCTTTTCTGCTGAAGCTGAAGCTTTTTCTCCTGTATGAGGCTTTTTTTTTTTTTTTTTGGTTATGTAGTTGTCAGGAAGCCACTTGATGAGGCCGTCTGTCATTTGTCTGCCCGTAGAGGTGCTGATGGGCTGACTCAGGCTCAGCCTGGCTTCTGGGTAGTCTTCCTCTGGGTTTGTTTACACAGGTGAAGTTAGGCCTACTTGCCCAATGGTGGGTGTCCTTCCTCCTGATGAGCTTGATCATCCCGGGTCAAGTTCAAACTGATGTGCTGGCTGCAAAACTTTAGTGAGAGGGCTTCAGTTTGCTGGACTTTGTGGGAGTGGGACCTGCCAAGCCATATGACTTCTTTCCCTGCTTTCAACTCTCCTTCTTTCTGGGGGATGGGTAGTTCCTCCTCCTAAGCGTTCTCGGCATTAGTCGAAACTTCCACCCAGGTCTGTGCCAGCAACTGGTGACACTGGGTGGGCCAGAGCTGTTGGTCAGATCTGTGTTGATAACTCATGCTTTTCAGCTCAGCAGCATTCTCCTGTGCTGTGGATTGCAGAGACCATGGGCAAAGCACAATATCTGGACTGAAGTGCCAAGGGGGTGAGGTCCCCAATCCTCTGGGCCAGTTGCACTTCCTAGGTGGGGCAGTGCTCCACCCTGCTTTGATTAGCCCTCTTTGAGCTACTTCCGCCTTGGCCCTTTTTCGACTATTCCCACTGTCCAGCCAGTCCCATTGAAATGAACCTGGTACCTGGTTTCGAAATGTGGAGCTTGCTTGCCTTTTGGGTCTGTCTCACTGGGAACTGCTCTCCAGAGTTGTTCCTATTTGGCCATCTTGGCGGAAATCCTCATTAGGTCATTTTTCATCACTCATCTTCCTCCCACCCTTCAACCTTTCCAAGTCTCCGGTGTCTATTATTCTACTCTCTATGTCCATGTGTACACATCATTTAGCTCCCACTTACAAGAGATAACATGCAGTATTTGACTTTCTGATTGAGTTATTTCACATAAGATAATGACCTCTACTTCCATCTATGTTGCTTTAGAAGACATTATTTTATTCTTTTCTATGGCTAAGTAGAATTCCATCACATAAATACACACACACACACACACACACACACACACACACACTCGCTCTTAACATATGTAAATAACACACACATATAAATGTATATAATTACATATATGTATACATTATATATAAAATTACTTATATATTGCATATATATGTGTGACTTACATTTCCCTGGTGATTAGTAATGTTGAACTTTTTTTTTAAATATATCTATTGGCCATTTGTATGTTTTCTTTTGAAAAATATCTGTTCACATCCTCTTCTCACTTTAAAAAATAACCATAATTGTTACTTTATTTTATTTTTTAACTTTTAGATTCAAGGGGTACATGTCCAGAATTCTTACAGACGTGTATTTCATGATTCTGAGGGTTGGAGTGCAATTGAATCCATCACTCAGGTGGTAAGCATAGTACCCAATAGGAAGTTTTTCAAACCTTGTTCCCTTTTCTACTTTTGTACTCTTATATTCACCAGTGTGTATTGTCCTCATCTTCATGTCAATGTGTACCCAATGTTTAGCTCCCACTTGTAAGTGAGACCATTAAGTATTTGATTTTCTGTTTTTGCTCCTTAATTCCCTTAGGATAATTCTTTGCCTGCTTTTTAATGGGGTTATTTGTGGGTTTTTGTTGTTATTGTTGTTGAGTTCCTTGTGGACTCTGGAGTCCTTTGTTGGATGAATAGTTTGCAAATATTTTCTCCCATATTGCAGGTTGTCTGATGGTCTATTCAGCTTGTTGATCATATCTTTTTCTGTACAGAAGCTTTTAGTTTAATTTAGTCCCATTCGTCTATTTTTGTTTTGGTTGTATGTACTTTTGAGGTCTTATTCATGAATACTTTGTCTGGGCCAGTGTCCATAAGAAGTTTTCTTAGATTTTCTTCTAGAATTTTTATAGTTTAAAGCCTTAAATATTGATATTTAATCCACATTGGGTTAATTTTTGTGTATTGTGAGAGATAGGAGTCCAGTTTCATTCTTCTTTAAATGGCTGCCCAATTTCCCCAGCCCCATTTGTTCAAGAAGGTATCATTTCCCCAGTATGTTTCTGTTGAAGAACAGTTGGCTGTAGGTATGTGGCTTAATTTCTGGGTTCTCTCTTTTTTCCATTCATCTGTGTTTCTATTTTTATACCTACCATGCAGTTTTGGTTGCTATAGCCTTGTAATATAATTTGAAGTCACATCCAGGGTTTTTTAACCTTATTAACTGATGTGAACCTAAGGACTGAAAGGATGGCTTTGTTGTTGGTGGTGGTGGGGTGTGTGTGTGTGTGTGTGTGCACGTGTATAATTTCAGAACCCAGTAGTTTTCTATAAAAGTAAACTGTGGTTTAGCTCAAATGGAGCCTGGCCTGTAAATTGGTTTTATCTTTCTGCCATGCTTGGCACTGGAAGACTTCCCAATTCAAGAGTACTCCTTTACGGAGGAAGACAGGTGTATACCTGTATTTTTGCCTCTTCTGGGCCTAGTGAGTTATTTTTGGAATAGCAGATGACCAGTGTTAGTCACTGAGTCTTCTGGCATCATCATGGTTCTGTTGAAGAATGGTGCTGCAGATTGCTGGAAACTTTTTTTTTTTTTAAGAGACATAGGGTCTTGCTCTGTTGCCCATGCTGGAGGGCAGTGGCACATTCACAGCTCCCTGCAGCCTTGAACTCCTGGGCTCAAGCAATCCTCCCACCTCAGTCTCTAAAGCAGCTAGGACTGCATGTACATACCACCACACAAGGCTAACTTTTTAAAAATTGTTATTATTATTTTTGTAGAAACAGGATCTTGCTACATTGCTCAGGCTGGTCTTAAACTCCTAGCCTTAAATGATACTCCTGCCTTGGCTTCCCAAAATGCTGGGAATACAGGCATGAACAACCATGCCTGGCCTTGCTGGAAACTTTTAATCAGAATTATTCTTTGGAGGTAGTTCTGGAATGTAGACACTTCAGGCATTATTTTGAATTTATTGGACCTTATGATAATGGGACTGGCTATCTGGGAGAACCTGGTTCTGGCTGAATCCTATCAAACTAAAACTGAACCAGGTGGAGGAATAAAGCAAGTCTAACAGCTATTCAACTTCTCACATTCAGCTAGCTGTGAAGCTTCCAATTTATCTGGTGTTATGTGTGGAATAAATAGGAAAAAATTGCCCAAAATTTTTATCTGTGAGTTAAAATTCCCATAGAAATAGTTAGCTTTCCAGGAATCCTCTCTAAGTTGTAATAAACCATCTGTCTTCAGTAGAAATAACCCAATAAAATAGAATATTGGGCTGAGCGTGGTGGCTCATGCCTGTAATCCAAGCACTTTGGAGGCCAAGGCGGGCAGATCACCTGAGGTCGGGAGTTCAAGATCAGCCTGACCAACATGGTGAAACCCCATTTTTATATTTTAAAAATGAAATAAAAATGTTTTTAAAGAAAAAATAATATATATATATATATGTATATATATATATATATAAATAGAATATTGGTCAACACAACCACTGACATTTAATTTAATCACTTACTGTAGACTCTTCTTAGAACTCCATGTACAGGTGAAGTCATTCTCTTCTTACTTAGCTGTGAAGGTGATAGTGTTTGATCTCTTGAGTTAAATTTAGATTTCTTGAAGTGGCTACAATAAACTGATTTGAAGATGACTGCAAAGAAAGATATCAAAGCTTTACTTAGAAGCTATATGATACAAGAAATAATATGAGGGTCAATGTGATTGAATGTGCATATCCATAACCGGTTTTAAGTAAACTCCATTTTTATATAAGGTAACAAGGGTTTAATATTCAAACAGAAATTTATATAAATTAAGTGCTCTGGAAGGAAAATTTTAGAACTGCCTTATTATCTGTCAGGGATCAGATATTATCTTAAGCAGAATGTCCTGATTGTCAGGCATCTGCATAAACATATTTTTCTATTATTCCTTTTGTTTTTTCCAGCTATTGATTTTAGAATGCTATTACTTTCCCAAATATCCTTTATCTATAAATGCAGATAACCCAGGATCAGCAAATTTGAAATGTTGTGGTTCAGAACTGTGCTTTGTCATACTGTATACAATGATAGATGGCAAAAGTGATCACTCCATCCCACTCCTTCCACTAGCCCTAAAAGATAGACAATGAAGCCCTCTCCCCTGCTCTTCCTTGTGGGGGAAGCGTTTGTAGATTTTCATAAATCTGAGCCAAAATATACTCCTTTGAGGCAACTTTGAGACATCACATGACTGTCCCCTGCATTGACTGAAATTTTTCTTTGTATTTTATAATGCAGTGAATGTAATATTTTCAAGTGCTGTTTTTATTTGTACAAAATTGTGACTATTTTTCTGTAGTTCACTTTATTTCTCTTTTAAGCCCCCAGTCTTTCTAATGGCAGAAAACTTAAATGTAGTAAGTTCTGGACAAGCAGTTGTTTAAGGTTTAAATACACTTAGTTAAGTATTTTTCTCCTTCTAATCTTTCTTTTGAAAATGGAAGCTAAGTTCTGGAGTTTTTTAGCATTATGGCTCTGCATGGTGGCTGGGGGTGACTTTGAGTTGGCCATGGGTGGGGAGGTGGCACGAGGCATCAACTGTGGTTATGTGAACTACACTGATACCTACTGAGGTGGACAGTGCTGTCTGTCCTCCTCATTGGCATTAGGCAAGATGAAAAGTTCCCACTGACACTCTGGGTCTCATGAGTGCAACTTGGGAAGATAGTTGGCTTTTCCCCAAGATGTACAAAGGTGAGCGGGAGAACTTATGAGGCTGCAAGGGTGATTCAGGATCATTCCATGTCACACAGTAGTGGCTCAGGGAGCTCTGAGGGGCCCTTTAGACCAGTTTTCTTCTTTTCTGAGCTCTGAGAACCTTTTTTCTGGGTTATATTGTATTCTGTACCTCATGGTGACTGGTTCTATCATAATAATTACTCCTGAAGGGTAATGATAGTCTCATATCTTGCATGTCTTGCAGCCTCAACTCGTGGCATGGGGGGTCATGTAGTTAAAAGAAAGTACAGTGATGTGAGAGTGTGAAAAAGAGTTCAATGAGTTCATGAGCATATCAATTAATGCTTAAAAAGTCTGTCCTACATAAGACTTTATTCAGTAGACCCAAGGAGGTTTCATTACTTCTGGTAATGGAGAAGGATCCCCTTACCAGAAATGAAAATAAGTAGAATTGAATAAATGCGTGGTGAAAAAAGATATCATGTGGAGGTGGGTCTTGGCTTGCAACTTGGGATAGGCTTGAAGGGAAGGGTAAGGTTTGTATGGGCAAGGAGAGAAGCTTAGCACTCTGCACAAGGAAGAAAAACAGATTAAGTGTAAGACTTCAAATTGAGACAGGGTTTGTGTTACTTCTAGGTATGACACACACAGACACATATACATGTATATATGTGTTATATCTCTCTATGTGTTCATGTGTGAATACACTTATGTGCATACACACATATATTTATATATACATATATACATATATGTTTTTTGGTGCTATCATACATGGAATTTTTACCCATTGTATTTTATAACTGGTTACTACTAGTATGCCGAGAAGCTGTTAATTTATTTATTTATTTATTTTTTTTTAAGAAAAAAGAGAGAGAGAGAAAGAAGGAAGAAAAAGAGAATGAGAGAAAGAGAAAAAGAAGAAGAAAAAGAGGGAGAATGGGAATCTTGCTCCATTGCCCAGGCTAGAATGCAGTCTAGAAGTGGGAGCTACAATCCTGAGCTGCTGCTAATCGGCCATCTTGGATCTCTCTCCCGATACTCTTTTTTTTAAAAGCAAAGGAAAGAACAGTTTAACTCAGCTCCAAACCCACTCTTCTTTGCCTTGCTTTATAATACTGGAGCTGGACACTGCCGACACCTCCTTTGCTCTCTGATTTGATGCTAAACTCTGTCAGTAGAAGATGCTAAAAAGAGATTGCAAGGTGTTAATGGCAGGAAAAAAGGACTTTCCTTGTTTCACTGAATATGCTTTTTTCCCCCTTTACCTTGAATACTGTTATATTTTATTTAGAAATAATACAGTAGAAGAGCTCAGAAAAAAACAAATCGCTCACCCCCACCAAGATGTTGTCCTGTTGGTTATCTTCTTCCTCCTCAGCACTCCCTCTGTGCCCTCACAGGCCCACCCTTAACAGAGACATGAGTACAAATGGAGTTTACCCATATTTTCATTTTAAATCAATAATTATAATCTCCATTTGGTACAAAATTTGAAGTTGCAGAATTTTTTAAATTAATTTTGAGTTCTGGGGTACATGTGCAGGATGTGCAGGTTTGTGACCTAGGTAAACTTGTGCCATGGTGCTTTGCTGCACCTGTCAACCCATCGCCTAGGTATTAAGCCCAGAATGCATTATTTCTGGGCAGTAGCAAGCAGACCGGTGAGGAAATGTCGAGGAGATCCTCGTAATGTTCACCAAAGCACAGGCTCCCACAGTTCAGTGCTGGGTGATTCGAAAGTGGTCTTTCCATCGAGTTTCTTCATTCTCACGGCAGTCAGATGTGTATCTCTGTGCATCCATGCCTTCTCACAGAAGTTGAATATTTCTAAGTCTTGCAGAGCTCTTTTCTCTAACTTTCCGCATTCCTTCCTTATTCACTTTCCCTTGGCCTTAGGGATAGTAACTGCTTTCTGGAGTTGCTACCTTTGAATACCTTAGTATTCTCTTTTATACCTTTTAATACTTAACTATCTTTACCTAGTTAACAATTCTTTATATTAAATTTTACCAGCTCAGATTACTGGTGTTTTCTGTCATCTGCCGACTGGACCTTATGCCGATGCAACGTTTGTACCTGAGGCTACAGAAGTCAAACACACATTCACACAGATAGTGGTGAGCTGTTGAAGGCTTCTGAGGAAGAAAATGATGCCTTCTTTTAATTTTTATTTTTAAAATTATAAATTGACAAATTATAGTTGTATATATTTACAAAATGATGTTCTTAAAATATTGTATCAGAAAGTTAAATGCAGCTGACTTGTTTAGGAGAGAGAAAGCCAGGAGTTTTCAGACATGCCAGTGACAGGTAATAAGCATGACTGAGGGTTGGCAGAGGAGACGGAAAAAAGAAGGTGATCTGAGGAATTCTAAGCAAGGAATTAGCAGGATTTAGGACTGCTCAGAGACAGAAGCAAAGGAGATGTTGATCATTTCAAGCCATATAATTTCAATATATCAGGAATGTTGATCATTTTAAGCCAAGGATATCGTTAAGGAGAAGGAACTGCTACTGGGAGCAAGGTGGTGATTCAAGTCTTAGACATTTTGAGTTTTAAATGATAATGACGTTCTGGGTGAAATTTTCTGGGAAGCAATTAGCATAAAGGTCTAAGTTCTAGGAGAGACCATTATCCTAGCTATAAGAATAATTATTCATTTACTCTTTGAGGCACATTCAGTCAATATCTGCTATGTTCTGGGTGTTGGGATTTAGAGTTGACTCCAAACATACACGGTCTCTGCCTTAGGGGGCACATATTTTACTTGGGGAGTGTAGGCAAACACCTCTGGAAGATGCCCTATAAATCACTCTAGCATCCTCCTCCGATACCTGACATTGAGGTCCTGAGGGCCTAATTGGCTGTCCAAAGCTTTTCAAATTGAGTAACAAAGTCAGAAATTGAATTCAGCCATTCGGATACACAGCTAATACTTTCTTTTTACCAGACCAGGCTGCCTGTCTAGACACAGAAGGCACGGAATGCACTCCTTCCTACTCCCACTCATTGAAATATGATCTCAGCTCTTTATTGAAGTGACGGCTGCAACAGTTGAGGTGCTTCTCTTTCTGTGGGAATTTTGCTTTTAACAAACATCAAACCCTTACTCTAAAGGATAAAGTTATAGTGGTAGGATTTCAGATGCCGGCCAACCAAGTTTAAGTCTCATATCAGTGTTAGCTTCCTGATATGCTTGAAGTAGTACCATGTAAGAGTGATTTGCTTCTTCTAAGGATCAGGCATCCCCTTCTGCCTGGTCATTGAGCATTCGCTTGGGTTCAACCCAAATAAAAGCAAATGAGTCAAATGGAGACATGCCTAAGTCATGAGGATAAATTTTAATTCCAGCTCTCCTTTCAATCATGGAGGGCTAAAATTTTGCTGACAGGGATATGGCAGGCACCTAGTATGTTTGTGGTTATCTGGCCAACTGTTTTCTTATTTTTTTCAGATATTGAAACTGTAATGAAAGGGAATATAAAATATATTTCTATTTTTTATGGAAAATAGAAAATTTGAGGGAGAAAATGTGTTTGAGGAAGACAGCCCCAATTTTTTTGCTTTTTCAAGAAAAATAGATGTTGAAATCAGATAGCCTGGTTCACCTCATTATCTGCCCAGTTTTGTACCCTTGGGAAAGTCACCTAGCTTTCTGTGACTTTGTTTTCTCATTAGTGAAACAGAGATATGTAACAATAACTACATTTAACAGTTGTTAATATATCTGAAGTGCTTAGAACAATGTCTGACCCCCTAGTAAACACTATATATGGTTAATATGTTTAATACTGCTTAGTTTATTATATCCCACATACATGACTTATTTAGCTATTCCTGATTTTCTTTTCTGGGCCCCTGAGCTAGTGACTGCAGAAGAGATGGTCCTACCCTCAAGGAATTTCACTTTATTTGGAAAGACAAGACTTAAATATCTGAAGAGATACCTGGCAGTAAGCATAAGTAAAAATGCCAACTGCATAACCAAGGCAGTGCTTGCTGTGGGAGGGAGTGGGCTTTATTGCTGGACAAGATTATCTAGGACAGGGTCAATCAGAAAACAGGTGTGTAGGTGTGTGAATGTGGGAGGGGCAGGGACAGAGAGTAAAGAGAAAGTGGGCAGTGAGGAGGGAGATTTAGGCTAGCCATTTCTGCACCAGCAGCATTTTGATAAATAAAAGAGGAGGTCAGTGGGGAAGGAAGGGATGAGTTGAACAAGCAAAAGGAAGTGAAAACACATATGTGAGAGACATTGCACAAGAGGGTGAGTCTCTGAATTTCTTTTCATAAGAATAACAAGTTCCCAGGCCTACATAGCAGGTGGAGTGATGGGACCCACGGTACTGAAATAGCAAAACCAGGAGGCAGAGCTGGCTTTGAGAGGACAATGCATTTGACTGCTTCCAAGATTTGTTTATTGGGAACATCGGATGAGACACTAGATATAAATCATTTAGCACAGTGCCTGGCACAGAGTCAGTGCTCAATATATGTTAGCTACTCTTATTTATGCACTCTAGAAGTCACATTGCAGTAATTTATGTGCAATACTAAAAGATGCCGGCCGTGTGCATATTGTATTTTCTGACTTTTGTTTGTATACTTGGGTCCCTTTTCCTGAAGCAAACAAAAAATATTTTTATAGCAGCAAGATTTAACTTGAATTGTCACCACGATTTTAGCTGAGATAAGAAAAACTGGGATAATGAAAGAGTCAGACCCTAGGCAAGGACTTCTATGAGGCCTTAGGGAAGCAAATTAGCCAATATTCTGTCACTTTTCTCTCTGATTACAAGTCTCACTTAGAGTTGGGTTTTTTTTCCACCTAGAATAAAGGAAATGGAAATCTTGTCAGCCTTTGGTTCAGAAACACTTGATGGTATTGTTAGAACAAGCACATTCATATGTGCTATAAAGCTCACCGAGAGTGCTAATAGCATTTATAGAGCCATGTGGGTGAAGTGCCTGAGGGGGTTTCGCTGTATTAGAATCCTCTTTACACAATGCAATGCATTTAATTTGTGAGAAATAGATTTAATAATTTATAGACTTTTGTCTTCTTTCTAGACCCTGTATTCTCCTTTCATTTTACTTAAAAATGCATTTATTTAAATGCTGCATGAGCATTCAAAGCAAGCATTGTAACTGAAATTTTATACCACTGACTCCATAAAATTACAAAGTATAGTGTAGGAGATGAGATGTAAAGGAGCAAGCAATTAATGCTGTTTTAAGATGTTTTCACTGAGAGCTAGTATCTTTTTTAAAAAAGTCATGTGTTTGTCTTTTTTCACTGTCAAAGCGAGGTAAGAATCTAGACTCAAAGAAGACTCAAACTGAGAGGTGGCTTGGTAATGGTCTGGTGCAACCCCACGCTTCATAGATGAGGACATTAAGGGATTATGTAATTTGTTCAAGACCACAGCAGGGCCCCACAATCAGGACCAGAACCTGAATCCTGCTGCTGGGTTGCCTGTTGCCTTGTTCCCCAGCTCATGCTGATCCCTCTAAAGAGTCATCACTGATAACTGGGTGATATGATTAGGCTTCGCGTCCCTACCAAAATCTCATCTTGAAGCTACCCCTTCATCTTCTGCCATGATTCTAAGTTTCCTGAGGCCTCTCCAGCCATGCTGAACTGTGAGTCAATTAAACCTCTTTCCTTTATAAATTACCCAGTCTTGGCCAGTTGTTTATAGCAGTGTGAAAATGGACTTATACACTGGGCTAGAATCATTTAAAGTATTAAAGCGTTTCTGAATTGGAAGGGGCTTTTGGGAGCACCAGCCTCCAGGCTTTCAGTGAAGCTCAGGAGTTTGCCCAAGGTCACGGATAAGGGTAAAAGAGGAAGGCCTGGATCCAGCTCCCATGACCATTGCATTACTTTAAGCCACTCAAAAATGCAGTGGACTAATGATTTGCAGAATTTTCATCAAATAAATGGCAATAGGGCCTGTCTTCACTAAGATCTGTGTTTCATACTTCCACTCACCCCCATTTTCTGAGACTCCAATTCTCCTCTGCAGACAGGAGGGACTGGGCAGGTGGTCTGTGGGCTCGTTGAGCTCCAACATGCACCATTTTGGAGATTCTGAATTCAGTGCATGGATGAATTCCCTAGATTCCTTCCATAAACATTTTGCTGCAACCAGACTAATTATTTCTCTTTCAAACAGCCCATGACATTTCCTGCCTCTGTGTCTTTGCAAAACTTTTTAAAACATTTTTTTTGCCTCATCTTAATTTATTTAATTATGCTTCCTCTGGAATATAAGTGCCAGGAGAACAGAGACCTGTCTGTCTTTCTCATTGCTGTAGTCCTTTGCTTGTAGGAGTGCCTGACACCCAGTAAATATTTGCTAAAAATGAATAGAAATTATTAAAGGTGCTGCTTAGTTCCCATCTTCTGAAGACTTATTAAACCACAACTAGGGGTCTTTGATTCTTACATATAGATTCAATCAATCTCATCTTGGGCTTTTTGCTCAATTCTGACCCAGAGAAAAAAGATGTCAAGGCTTTTGCCAGGAAAGATATGACTTGGAATCAACTAAATTTTGCTGCTACTTGGTCTCTGTCTTTGGACCTAAGTACTGGAGTTCGTTTTTCCTCTTTCCAGACTACATCTTATTCTAATGACAAATCCAGTGCCCTTTCCTACCAGGTGGCAGCTTGGTGTACTTTGTTTAACTTAATGTTAAAAAGGTCATGCCATAACTTCTGCCTATTAGTTCTTCTTGTGGCTAACCTTCCTTCTGGCAGCTGCCACTGACCCTCCCCACAGTGCCTCCTGTACTCTGGGAATGGGTTCCCCAGGCCTCCCTGTCCTGCTCTCATTAACTCAGTTACCTCATGATCTGTACCCTGTTCTGTATGGGAGTCACTCTTTTGGTACCCTGGTATATCAGTATATATTAAGATATTTGTCTTGCCAGGCCTGCTATTCAGAGGTCTCTCCATAAACTCAGGTGTACTGAAGGATGCTGTCTGCTCGACTTGTCCATGTGCCTTTCCTGGTGCTGTGTGTCTTTAGTCATCCTTGCTAACTGGGGTTGAACTGGCAAAGCCAGCAACCATCCTGGATGGCCTCTGCAGTGTTTCATCATAAACTCCAGTTAGCAGAGTTTATTGACTACACTGATCTTTTTCCCAGAGTTTTTGCACGGGTCCCTTTCCCAATCATCTTCACATTCAAGGAAGGGTGGCGGTTTCCTCATCTATCTACAACATGGTTAAGAGCTAGCATTCCAGCGTCAGACTGAACACCAGGTGTGTGATCTAGGCAAGTTACTTACCTCCAAGCCTCAATTTTTTCACCTGCAAAACAGAGGAGGAACACAGGCCATAACAGTATGTTTGTCTCATATGATAATGTTGAGGACTGAATGAGGAGTAAGTATAGCCAGTAAATTCTGTGTGAGACCCAGAGTTAATGGGCTCTCCCGCCTGCTTTAACTCTCCAAACTGTTCCAGCCTATGAGCTCCCATATGCTTATATGCCACATCACTCATTCTGGATTAAAGGTACAGTTATGCATTACATAATGATGTTTCCATCAGTGATGGACCTCTCATGTGATGGTATTAAAATTTACAATACTATATAATATTATGAACAAAACTATAATATTATATTTTTACATACTTTTTCTATGTTCAGATACACAAATACTAATATGTTACAATTGCCTACAGCATCCAGCACAGTCACATGCCGTGCAGGTTTGTAGCCTGCAAGCAATAGACTATCCCACATAGCCTAGGTATGGAGCAGGCTATACCATCTAGGTTTGTGTAAGTACACCATGATGTTCTCACAAGGATGAAACTGCCTAATGAAGTGTTTCTTAAGACATATTCCCATCATTAAGTGACACATGAATGTACTATATTGCAATGGTACTTTCAATTCTTAGATCCAAGTCTTGCATCCGCAGCTATATTGTCAGTTCCTTCAGGTAAAAATATATGTCTGGTGCCATCTTGTATCATTCAGGCCAAGCCCAGAGCCCCACATATACTATACAAACAACAAACCCTTTTTTATTGTTGGTATAAATAATATCATTTATTCTAAAAATCAGACACCATGACTCCATAAACTTTGATGAGCCTGCTCATCCTGAAGTACATTTGTTTTGTTGATGGTGTACTGGCAAGGACAAATGCCAAGGCAGACAGAGACACTTATTAACCATCCTGGGGATTGTGTGGGTGGCAGCTATCCTGGGACGATGTTCCTTGTTAATGATGTTCTTAGAGTCACTCACAGCAGTGGTGAGAAATAACAGTGTTCATGCTGAAAAGCTGCTTTTCGATTGGCTTAGGAAAAAGATGATATCTGGGACTTAGCCAGTTGGAGACTAAGAGATTCACTCCATGGTATTTTATAATATTGCTTTACTTGTAATGGCAGGCTCTATTCCTCCCTGGATAGTTTCATATTTGCCCAGTTGATTGATGATTTTCCTGAAACTATATATTTTTGACTTGGCCTACCATCGACCATGATAGAATGAAAACTGCCACAAGGATTATCACTAAGTTCAAACTTCTTAGAGAAAGAAATTTAGTACAATTAATTTGACACATGAGAATAGCTTTAAAAAAGAGCTTGTTTGGGTTCTGAGCTTAAAATCAACTGGCATTTGTGCTCTGGTACTATAACGTATCTGCAGTGAAAGATAATAGGAGAGGAGAGAATCAAACAAGTAGAGTTATTATGGTATTGTCTTTGTTTTGTGTTGCTCTAAAGGAATACTTGACACTGGGTAGTTATAAAGAAAGAAGATAGATTTGGCACACGATGTTGATGGCTGGAGAGATCCTGACCGGGCATCTGCATCTGGTGAGGGCCTCGGGCTACTTCCACTCATGACAGAAGGCAAAGGAGAACAGGTGCATGCAGAGATCACGTGGTGAGAAAGGAAGCAAGAGAGTGGGGAAGGAGGTGCCTCACTTTTTAAAATAAATGTTTATCTCAGGAACTAAACACTCACCCATGAGAGAGGGCATTAATCTTTTCATGAAAGATCTGCCCCTATGACCCAAATACCCTCCACTAGGTCCCACCTCCAACACTGGGGATTAATTTCACCAGAAGGTTTGGTGAGGGGTAGGCAAACCATATCCAGATGATAACAGGGATATGTCAGGATTAAGACTGGAGGCTTACAGGTAGAGGTGGTGAAGACTTGGAGAAAGGGAAACTGGATTGTAGTTCTTCACTTTCCTAAAATGCAAAGGTGGTATTATAATCGTCCCATAGTCTCCTTCTATGAAATGGGGGAGAAAATCTATTTCCCTATCAGGTTATCCTCAGAAATTTGTAAAAATTACACGTTTGCTAAAGATCCTTATAAGTGTAAAAGCACTGAATAAGTGCAAGGTGAACAAGATGGTTTTGTTGACTACAGTCCCCTAGACCTGCTGGTGTTCCCAGTGCTTGACACAGTGACCTGGACAGACTAGGCAATGGGGCGCAGGGTGCATGGTTCTGGTGGCTGCCGTTATTTAACTAGAGACCAGCTGATCTGAAGGAGGCAGGAATCCTTACGCAGTAAGCCGTACTTTCCCCTTAGACTGGATTTGCAAATTCTGATATAGGGACATAGAGGCCTTTGTTTCTGATCTTAGGAAAAGGGTCTGGAGGAAACAGGATCTCATATCTCAGGGTCTCTTTCTTTCTCTCTAAAAGAAGAAATCTTCAAATACATCAAGAAACAGATGATTTTTTTTTATGGGTCAGTCTTATTTTGAAAGGAGAGGATTGAGAAGAATGGACTTAAAATTACAGAAGGGATATTGTTTGGCAGAGAGAAGAGAAGGTGATTTTTCCAGGGGAAAGAAAAATATGACAGTGAGAGAGCTGAAGGGTTTTATGTCAGCTTGCGGGTTGGCGGTAACCCAGTCCATTACCAGCAGAGGCCTGGGTAGACTTCTGGATATTTTTAAGAGAAAGAGAGGTAATTACCTTTCTGCGGTGACTTCAGGGCATTTCTGCTCAAGGCCTCTTCATTTCTTTGTTGAGTCTATAAACTTTGTGAGGGAAAATAGAAATGTATACCCACTTCAAGAATAATGTGGCAAGCTATCTTTTACAGTGAATTGTTGCCATTTAGGACTTTGTATTTTTTAGTACAGAGACCTCTAAGAAATGAGAAATAATGAAATTTGAAAGCAAGATGTCATGAAAATACACATTAGTGACTAATTTTTTAAGCATGTAATATGTCTTAAGTGTTAACTCCCAGAAAAGCTGCACCCATGTGCTATCTCTAAAGGGAACAGGAAAGATGAAAAACCGAAAGCTGAATATAGATGATTTTGAAATTGAAGTGATTCATTGTCCAAATTCCCAGGGGCTCAGAAAAAGTGACCAACATCAGATTGTCCACTTTTCTGCAAGAGAATAACAAAGTAGTAAAAGAATAGAAATAATATACAAAAGTAACTGACCCAAACATCAAATTTGCCTCAAGGGACTATAGGTAATAAAATTGTACTGTATTTGGATTCCTACTAAATGAGCATATTTTAGCTGCTCTTGCCACAAAACAAAGAAGTGAGTAACTATGTGAGGTAACGGATATATTAATTTGCTTCACTATAATAACCTTTTAAACTATATACATGTATCCCACAACATCATGATGCATATCTTAAATATACAAAATTTATTTTTTTAAAAACAAAACAACAACAATCCCTCCTCCTACCCAAAAAGCCTAAGGGAGTCTCCAAAGGCTACCTTAGGGAGAGATTCCTATAAAAATGTTTTCAGAAAAATTCACATTTTTAACAGTGTTAATAATATTAAGACTTTAAGAAGTACTTTCTATTAAATTCTGGGGGAAAACACTTATCCAGAGGCAAGAAACAGCTCATGCTAGATGATCCATTAATCCCTGAACTAGGCCTATAAATGAAATGGTTTATAGAGAAAAGAATTAAAGAATTTACAATCTTTGTCAAAAACTCAAAATAACTCCCATGATTTCTCTGTTTCAAATAAAGATTCATAGGTAGATCCAAAGAGTAATGATTTTTAAATTAAAAAGTTTTATGAGCTTTTCAAGAGAGGAATAAAGCTAGAGAGTCAGGATCTTTCTCTGAGGGGGGGAAATGGATAATGTGGAAAGGACTATAAAAGCAAAACAGGAGAAGAAAAGCCTTTTGAGGCATGCCCACGAAAATGCATTTACAGAGTACAGTAAAACTACTTAATACCCAATTTTTATTACAAAGAGAATGGTTTCCTAAGCAAATTAATAGCAGAAAGATTTCAGGTAGATCTAGAACTCAATTATGAGAATAAGTCATGCTTGTCAGTACGATTTACAAACCAAAAATGTCTCACCTGATGCTTATGTGTTTACAACAGAAGGGCTGCAAACAACTCAACAATGTTTTGGTAAACCACCGGGTTGGGTTAAATGTCTGTAACAATCATCACAGATGTTTCCAGTGGGAGGGATGTTAGAGAAAATCTAAATCGATTCAGTCTCTCAATGTATGCATGAGAAAAAGGGGTCCCTCAAGGACTGGGTGTTTGGTGAAAGGTCACAGCTAGTTGGTAAAAAACTGGGTCTAGAATCATGCTTTAAAATTTCCTGTCCAGATTTCTTTTCTCTACTATAATCCTTTACTTAAATCAGTAATAGAATCATAAATTAATTCAGGTTGGAAAGAGGCCTTACAACTCATCTAAATTTGGAAGTAACTTTTTGGTTGAAGTACAACATACACACTGAAAACTGCACAAGTCATAAGCATACCACTTAGTGAATTGTCTCAAACTGGACACATCCACACATCAAGAAAGAGAGCATTACCAGAATTCCAGAAGATCCCTTATGTCCCCCTTCTAGTTGCTGCTTGTTCCATGCCCCAGGATCAAATATTTTTATGCCCAGTTCAGGAATGAATAAACTGAGGTCCAAGCTGAATAAATGATTTTTAAAAGCAAATTATTAGTGAGAACACAAAACATGGCCTTGTGAAGCATACTTTAATATTTTTCCATTACTTAATTCATCAAATTAACTAATTAACTATTTGGAATTACTTAAATTCCATCTCATTCAACAATATAAAGCCCGGCACAGTATAAAACAGTAGTGAATCCCCAAAATATTTTGTGGAATGAATTAACGAAATTATTTCTGCCAAGCGGCTGTCTCACTTGTTCTTATGTACTTATGCTTTGAATATTATGCATTGACTGAATATTTTTCTTGTCTTTTATTAGAAATGAATCATAAGTTTTGAAGTTTCCTCCTGTTCCATACATGATCTCTGTGTTTTTTGTATGTTTCTCTTGTTCTCATTACATCATGTTGTTGATTCTAGTCTGTGAGTGGTTGTGAGTGAGGCACTATGAAGCTGTATGCATGGGTGGTGTTTCCCTTTGCAGGAATTTTTTCCTAAGGGAATTAGATGTGAATCATCTACTCACTGGATGACTTCCACTATTCATATTTGAAGAACTTTTCTCTGGGGTTATTTTATTTTGCTAGAAAATAACCCTTCAAATGCCTGGGGGAACATGGAGACTACAAGTATTTTGGAAGCAGTGTGTGTGGAGTCGTGGGGCCCAGTCGCCATGCAGACTAAATCTTGTTTTTATTTCTACACCTCGTTCCCATTCTCCTTTAAGGATGAATAAAAGTCAAAGTCATTTTTTTGTCATCACCACCCAATGGTAATTCTGTACAATGCCAGTGATAAAATCTTCTCCCATCAAATCTTGTTAGTCCGATTTTAAACAAT
Organism: Lagothrix lagotricha; assembly: GCA_963574225.1. Taxonomy (NCBI): domain Eukaryota; kingdom Metazoa; phylum Chordata; class Mammalia; order Primates; family Atelidae; genus Lagothrix; species Lagothrix lagotricha. The sequence continues at coordinate 24,156 of CAUYNB010007498.1, forward strand.
TGTGGTTACTGCTAAGTTTTTGACTTTATTATAACATAAGAGTCACCTAGTTAAAGTGTACATTTGATGAATGTTGGCAATGGTACACAGTTTGATGAATTTTGGTGATTGGATTCAAGATATAAAACAGTTCCCTCACCCTAAAAATTTCTCCTGTGCCTCTTTGCGGTTGATCTTCTGCCCCAACTTCTAGACCCAAGCAACCACTCAGCTGCTTTCTCTATGTTTTACCTTTTCTAGAATTTCATGTAATTAAACCAAATGGTATGTGGTTTTTTTGTTTGTTTCTTTCACTTAACATAATACTTTTGAGATCCACCCAGGTGGTTGTGTGTATTGAGTTCCTTTTTATTACTGAGTAATATTTCATCATCTAGATATATCACAATTTACCTGTTTACATGTTGGTGAACATTTGTCTTGTTTTCAGATTGTGACAAAAGTGGATAATGCTTCATGTACAAGTTTTCATGTAGACACAGACATTAATTTCTCTTGGATAAATGCCTAAAAGTAGGATTGATGTATATGTTTATATGACACCGCCATAATGACTTCCAAAGTGACTGTGCCATTTCACATTCCTATCGGCAATGTATGAGTGTCATCACTGCATCACATTATCATGAACACTTGGCATTGTATTTTAATTTTTAGCCATACTAGTGGGTATGTAGTGTTATCATATTTTGATTTTTATTTCATTTCCTCGATGACTTGTGATGTCGGGAGTCTTTTCATGTGCTTCTTCTCCATTTGTTTATCTTCTTTTGTGAAGTTTCCATTCAAATTTTTTTTTGTCTTCTCATTAAAAGATTGTTTTCTTCTTGAGTTCTAAGAGTTCATTTCATAGTTTGGACACATGCCCTTTGTCAATTATTTATTTTGCAAATATTTTCTTCTAATTTATGACTTGCCTTTTTGTTTCCCTCACCCATGTCTAAAAATTTTAAAGTTTTCAATTTTGATGAAATGCATTTTATCAGTTTCTTTTCTCTTAGAAATCTTATTATGTCTTCAAGAAATCTTTGCCTGATCCAGGTCAAAAAGATATTCTTCCATGTTTTTTTAGAAGTTTTATAGTTTTAGTCTTTATGTGTATGCCTATAATCAATTTCAAGTTAATTTTTATAAATATGATACATGGATCAAAGTTAAGTTTTAAATAAAAATATCCAGTTGTTCTAGCTCAATTTAGAGACAGTCTTTTCTTTGTTGAATTTCCTTGGCTGGAGAAAGAACTTGGCATATTACAGCAGTAGAAAGGAGGTCAGCGTGGCCTGAGTCCAGTGAGAGAGGAGGGAATGTTGTATAATGATGTTAGAGAAAAGGATAGGGGATAAATCTGGTAAGGTCTTATGGGCCTTGATAAGAAATTTGAATTTTATTCTGAGAGTAATATAATTGCTTCAAGGGTTTTAAGCAGGGCCACTGCATGATATGATTTACATTTTAAGAAGATGACTTTTTCATCTGTATGCATCCATCCAGTCAAACCAACTCTGATGATGAAGGTCACTACTGACCATGCAATATTAAGCTGAGTTTGATGGAGTTTTATTGTTTATTCAGTGAAGCAAAGTTTGACCCATAGCTCAGCAGTTCTTAAACTGTCAATTGCACATTTACCTCTTTTCCCCCTTCTTGTAAGAGACTATATAAAACCAGAGCTAATGCACTTTTTTGGATGCTGCTACTGCCAGAAATCTGTGCCAGGGATATTAAAAATGCTACCGGGTGCTTTATGTCCTTTGGCTTCTCTTCCATTGCCAAGGTAAATGCTATGCTAATGCCAATAGGAAAAAGCTTAAGAAGATTTTACAGTTATTAGAGATCGCATACCCCTTGGTAATTATTACCAGCTTAATTTAAGCTATATGGAATTAGCAAAACATGAGAAATCTAGAATAGCATTTTTATACTAAAGAAAAATACCACACATTGTGATCATCCATTGCACATGAAAATTAATTAAATTAGCCTAAGAAGATAGATTTTGAGATTAAATACTATTCTTCTGTGTTAGGGTAGGTTATAAGAGAAATTGTAGAAATCTAATAGAATGAATTTGGTTTTACTAATTTTACTGAAGATCAGTTAACTGATCAAGTTTTGTCTAAATTACCTTCCCAGCTTAATTCCAAAAGGCTCTTGTGTAAATATATATTTGTGCTTAAACGGTAGAGTTTTTACTAGATGCCTTAACTTTCAGAGTACTAAATATACTGAAGTTAAGAGATGAAGAAATGAAAGTTAGATCATGTAGTTAAAATGTTATTTTAAAAAATTTCACTGAAAGAATTCTGTTTGATCAATATCACGTTTGACTAATGCATTTCCAAATAAGTTTCAAATTTTGCATCATAACTGTAATTCGTCTACCACTGGGACAATAATGGCTAGGAGGATAGACAGCTTATTAAGTAAAATGTTGGTACTAGTGTTAATAGTCTCGGCATTCCTTCTTTTTATTTTCTTGATATTACCTCCACATTAATCCACATTTCATATTAAAGGTTATTTTTATGCTTTTAAATATGTAATTTAGATTTAGTCTTTGAACATGTTAACATTGACTGAAATAGCCTTGCTAGAATGGAGGTGGTAATTTTTTTATTTAAAGAGATATAGAGAAATTTCCACTTCCGTTGGACTAGACATTGTGAAAATTCTCCTACCAAAAGCATCTAGAAATTTTTAGAGAAATATCTTTGAAACAAAAGGCAAAATGAAACTGAGTGATAAGCTAGCACTAAAGCCCTGACTTTCCTGGAGATATCTAACAATACCAGAAACAGACGTTAGGCTTTTGACAGCCTCATAAAGGAATAGGAGATAAGCCCTTTTATCTAGTAAGATGGGCAAATAACTAAAACTCATGTATAAGACTAATATGCTTACAGGGCTAGACTCATGGTGAAAGGTCAAACTAGAAAAAAAATCCATCTTTTGATGAAGAAAACCAAAAGCAAACTTTTAAAATCTTAGTCCTTGGCTTCAGGTGAGGCAAAGTATCCCTTGAGAATTCAGAGTACAAGCTTATTGGAACCTGAGTTCAGGATTTGAACTTAAAATACCTACAGAGTTCAAGCAAGGATATGCTGACAATTTTAAGTGTTTCCAGGTGGGTAGTGCACCAGATTGGTAGAGCACCTACCAGAAAAAACCCATACCCATGGGGAGAAAGGCATTCTTATGTTTTCTTCAAATTAAATTCAGAAAAATAGAAGCTCATATATACAAGGAAGCAGTCCAGCGAGCAGAGTCAACAAAAACAGCCGTGAATTAGAAGAACCACATTGGACCTGAAATGTTGATATTATCTAATGAGTATAAAATAAATATGCTTAGTATGTTCCTGTAAATTAAATATATATTTTAAACATGACAGAAGACTAAGAGGATATTTTTAAATTACATAGGATTGGAAAAAAACTACATAGAGTTTATAAAATTAAAAACATATTCATTTAAATTAAAACTCAGTAGTGGGTTAATAATCAAACCAAACACAACCAAAGAGAAATTAATGAACTAAATCTGAAGAATTATGCAGAATTTAGCATAGAGAGATTAAGAAAATATAAAGGACAGTTTAAGAGATATGGAAGACAGAATGAAAAGGTCTGCCATATTTGTAATTGGAGTTCCAGAATAAAAAAGTAGAAGAAAAGAAAATATTTGTAAAATATCAGATGATAATTTTCCACAACTGAGTAAAGACAAAAATAAGAGTTAGGAAACAAAAAATCTAAACAGAATAAAAACCAATCTTAACTCAATCATATTGTAAATTAAAGTGAAACCAACAGTGACAAGAGAAGATTAAAAGTGTCTGGCTAAAACAGACAATGTACTTTCAAAGGAATACAACTTAGAGTGATGTCACAGCAGCAAAAATGAAAACCAAGAAAACATCTTTAGTGTGCTGGGAGAAAATAAAAGTTAATCTAAAACTGTAAACCTAGTTAAACTATCTCTCAAGAATGAAAATAAAATACAGATTTTCAGGCAAACATAAATTGGGGGAGTTAATCTCCCACAAACTTCACTAAAGGAATTTCAAAAGGATATAGTACTCAGGGCAAAAGTAGAATGATCCAAGACAGAAGATTTAATATTCAAGAAAAAAATCATATGCAAAAAAATAGGTAAATATGAGAGTAAATATAAATCAACTATGAAAAAGTAATATTTATTATGTGGTAAAATGTAGAAAACTATTGTATACTGATAACTTTTAAAATGGAAGAGGAGTTGTTATGGGCTGAATTGTGGCGCCCTCCAAAAATTGGAGTCCTAACCCCTTGTACCTCAGAATAACACTTAGTCTTTACAGAGGTAATCAATTTAAAATGAGATTATTGGGAGACCCAACATGGCCGAATATGAACAGCTCTGGAGTGCAGTTCCCAGCGAGAGACATGCAGAGGGTGAGTGACCACCGCATTTCCAAACAAGGTACAAGGTGCATCTCAATGGGACTGGTTGCACAGTCATAGCCCAAGAAGGGCAAGCCAAGGCAGGGTAGGGCGCTGCCTCACCCAGGAAGTGCAATTCCTGGAGGACCCCCCGCTCCACCCAATGGAGGCCATCGCTTTTCCATCCACTCCAGCACTCCGGTTCAAATTGTGCTTCTCACACAATTTTTACCACATACAAACCAGGATATTCCTGGGCCTAAAAGTGCCACAAGTTTCCAGCACAGCTGTTTCAGCTGGCACTGCGGATTTCCACACAAAAACTCACACAAATCTAGGCAGCTGTTTTAACTGGGTTTGGGAATGCCTGGGAGACAGAGCCACCCATTCAACCGAAAAAGAGGGGGCTGAAAGCAGGGAGCTAGGTGATCTGGCTATCTGGCTCAGCGGGTCCCACCCCAACAAAGACCAGTAATCTGAACGCTCTGGATTGAGAGTCTTGCAGCAAGCACAGCTGGACCTGGGACAGTCCAGCTCTGTGGGGGGAAGGGCATCTACTATTACCAAGGCAGTCTACCACTACCAAGGCAGTCCATCATTACTGAGGCAGTCTGCCATTACCAAGGCAGTTCTAACTGTACCTCTGTAAACAAAACCACAAGGAAGTTCACACAGCAGCTGGGCAGAGCCTGCAGCAGCTCAGCAACACCTCTGCTGGCAGACTGTGACTAGACTACCTCCTTGCTAGGCAGGGCATCTCTGAAAAAAGGCAGCAGCACGTCAGGAACTTATAATTAAAGCCCTGTCTTCCCAGGACAGAGCACCTTGGAAAAGAGGTGGTTATGAGTTCCGCTGCAACAGACTTAAACCTACCTGCCCAGCAGCTCTGAAGGGAACAACAGAGTTCCCAGCACAGCACTAGAGCTCTGATAAGGGACAGACTGTCTCCTCAAGGGGCCCCCCCAACCCCCACATATCCCAAGAGTCTCCTCATAAAGGAGAGCTCTGGCTGACATCTGTTGAGTACCCTTCTGGGATGAAGATAACAGAAGAAACTGGCAGCAACCCTTACTGTTCTGCAGCCCCTGCAGGTGATTCCTAGGCAAGCAGGGTCTGAAGTGGACCTCCCATGGTCCTGTAGGAGAGGGGCCTGACTGTTAAAAAGAAAACTAAAAAACAGAAAGAAATAGCTTCAACATCAACAAAAAGGATGTCCACTCAGAGACCCCATCCGAAAGTCACCAACTACAAAGACTACAGGTAGATAAATCCACAAAGATGGGAAGAAACCAGCATAAAAAGATGAAAACACTGAAAACCAGAATGCCTCTCCTTGTCCAAAGGATCACAGCCCCTCACTGGGAAGGGAACAAAGCTGGATGAAGAATGAGTCTGATGAATTGACAAAAGTAGGCTCCAGAAGGTGAGTAATAACAAACTTCTCTGAGCTAAAAGAACACGTTCTAACCCAATGCAAAGAAACTAAGAACCTGGGAAAAAAAGTTAGATGAAATGCTAACTAGAATAACCAGTGTAAAGAAGAACATAAATGACTTGATGGAGCTGAAAAACACAGCACAAGAACTTCAAGAAGCATACACAAGTTTCAACAGCCGAATCGACCACACAGAAGAAAGGATGTCAGAGATTGGAAATCAACACAATGAAATAAAATGAGAAGGCAAGATTAGAGAAAAAAGAGTGAAGAGAAATGAACAAAGCCTCCAAGAAATATGGGATTATGTGAAAAGACCTAAACTATGTTTCATAGGCATACTTGAATGTGATGGGGAGAATGAATCTAAGCTAGAAAACACTCTCGAGGATATTATTCAGGGGAACGTCCTCAACCTAGCAAGACAGGCCAATATTAAAGTCCAGGAAATACAGAGAACACTACAAAGATATTCCTCAAGAAGAGCAACCTCAAGGCAAATAATTGTCAAATTCACCAGGGTTGCAATGAAGGAAAAAATGCTAAGCGCAGCCAGAGAGAAAGGTCGGGTTACCCACAAAGGGAAGCCCATCAGACTCACAGCAGATCTGTCAGCAGAAACCCTACAAGCCAGAAGAGAGTGGGGGCCAACATTCGATATCCTTAAAGAACTTTCAACCCAGAATCTCATAGCCAGCCAAACTAAGCTTCATAAGCAAAGGAGAAAAAATCCTTTACAGACAAGCAATTGCTGAGAGATTTCATCACCACCAGGCATGCTTTACAAGACTTCCTGAAAGAAGCACTAAATACAGAAAGGAACAACCAGTACCAGCCACTCCAAAAACATACCAAATGGTAAAGACCATTGACACAATGAAGAAACTGCATCAACTAATGGGCACAACAACCAGCTAGCCTCAAAATGGCAGGATCAAATTCACACATAACAATATTAACCTTAAATATAAATGGCCTGAATGCCCCAATGAAAAGACACAGACTGGTAAATTAGATAAAAAGTCAAGACCCATCAGTGTGCTTTATTCAGGAAACCCATCTCACATGCAAGGACACACATAGGCTCAAAATAAAGGGACGGAGGAAGATTTACCAAGCAAATGGAGAGCAAAAAAAGCAGGAGTTGCAATCCTAGTCTCTGATAAAATAGACTTTAAACCAACAAAGATCAAAAGAGACAAAGAAGGGCATTACATAATGGTAAAAGGATCAATCCAACAAGAAGAGCTAATGATCCTAAATATATATGCACCCAATACAGGAGAACTCAGATACATAAAGCAAGTTCTTCATGACATACAAAGAGACTTAGACTCCCACACAATAATAGTGGGAGACTTGAACACTCCACTGTCAATATTAGATCAATGAGACAGAAAATTAACAAGGATATCCAGGACTTGAACTCAGATCTGGACCAAGTGGACCTAATAGACATCTACAGCATGCTCCACCCAAAATCCACACAATATACATTCTTTTCAGCACCACATCACACCTACTCTAAAACTGACCACATAATTGGAAGTAAATCA
>CAUYNB010007499.1:0-23250 GCA_963574225.1 Lagothrix lagotricha
GTGTGGCTCACTTCTTCAGTGCACCACTGTTCAAACATCTAGCGGAGCAGATACATGGGCAGGTTGTAAGGCTCCAACCCCACAGCAGTATGTAGGGGTGAATGTTTATAGCTCCTGAAGCTCCAATGGGCATATGCTGCCATGAGCTCTTTTAGTTTTTCCGTCTACAGGCAGCTTGTGTTAATCAGCTCAATTAGACCCTCTGCCTTGTAACAAGGACAGAGGGGTTTCTGTATCTCAGGTTCTTGCCTTGGCATACTGGAAGAATAGGATCACACCTGGGCTTGGAGAATAAGTGCAAGGTGTTTTTTTTTTTTTTTTTCTTCAATAGCTGTTTATTGCTTTTCAACTTTAGAATCCAACTATAGACAAACATCAAAAAACTCAGTTATGATTATAGAGCAGAATTTAATGTTATGTTTTGACAATATAAAAGACCAGATAACAGAAGTTGGGAGTATAATGGTGAGGAAAGGGACTACAGGAAAGGGTATTCTCTCATCTAACAAAGTTCTAGTTCAGAAATATTGTCCGTAGTACATGGAACAGTACTAAATAAAGTTAGTAAAGTTAATAAAGGTATTATTCAATAACCCATGGAAAAACTAAATTACACTAGAAGCAGGAAGGAGTTGAACTTGTAAATGATCTAAATCCTCATCTGTCACAGCAGGACATCAATGGGTAATGTCTGAAAGTGATGATTTTTTAAATGCCCACATATTATGTAGGTACAGAGATAAAAACCAGGATAAGTAACTAAAAGTGGCTGTTAAAAGTGAGAGTGGGGGTGGGGATGTGTGGGGCAGTAGACTTTTGCTTTCCATGAGTCAGTCTGTAGTGATTTGAATAAACTGATTTGTGTTTTCTATATAAGGTACACGGATTACTTCTATTTTAACATGAGGGAAAAAGTAATTAAAAGAGACAGTCCTGCCCACAATCCTCCTCCCCCAAGACTCTGGAGATAGATCTCTAGCAGATGGGGAAAGCCAGAGGGTGGTGGATTGGGAAGGATTTCCCCTGGGGTCTGGCTGCTCAGTGGCCTGGGCTCTCCTCTGAGTGCCCCAGCCAAACTCGATGTCATTCTGCTTCTACACCACCAGCCAGTGGCCTGCCGGAGTGCCAGTGCCTGTCGGTGTGTTTCTTCAACGTCCAGTTGCCTGTGTGTTCTGCTGATGTGCTCCTCCTGACATCCAGCTGTCTGCGTGTCTCACTGTTAGGGTTACAGCGTTTTTATAGGCACAGGATGGGGGCGTGGCAGGGCAGAGTAGTCTTGGGAAATGCAACATTTGGGCAGGAAAACAAAAATGCCTGTCCTCACCTAGGTTCCTGGAGAACGAGCCACCAGGAACTCTTCTCTTCCCCACTTCCATATCATTTAAAGGGACCATGCATTTCTCTCTACCCAGCACTTGCATATCAGTGGCTCTAGTGACCAGTAAGAACAATTTCTCTGAAGAGTTATTCCTGAGTGTCCTGTGTCTTTCTTTGTAAAAATACAAATATCTGGGTATTCTGATATTGAATTATTTCAAGCTGTGTCAGTTATATAAAACACAAAAGTCTCATTTGGCCCAAATCTCTACCACTTTTCTTTTACAAGATGAGAAGAAACTGAAAGAATTTAATCCAAACATTTTTTTCGCCATGCAACTAAAATTTTTTCTCCAAATTTTTCCCAAAAAAGTGTGGTAGCAGGAGATTTACTGAAAATATTTCTTACACCTCAACTTATGTTTTTACTCTAACTCCTTGAAATGAATTACACCTGGACCTGAAATAGTGCTTGAAAATATTAATAGCATATATATGAGGATTTATGTTAGCAATATTAACTGGTAATTTATTTATATTTAATTAAGGTCAGTAAAGAGTCCTAGTTATTTACCTGTTGCCTATTGGCTGCTTTTGTACTACTGTAAGTGAACTAGTAACTCCATTTTGAAAACAAATGGCTATTCCTTTTTTTGTAATGCCTAACTCTGTGTTTGCTTACATTAGTTTCTTAATTCCAGTAACTAGCCTTGGGATAGGACAAAGGTTATGGGACTCACCCCCACCCCTGGAAGTACAATGCTGAGCAGTAAATTTTCCATCCTGCTGAGGGCTAGCTGACACCAGCCAGACCACTAGGTGGCCCATTACTCAAGATAATCATCAGAGCAAGATATGCTGACCTGAGAGTTTCCCAAGTCCTTTCCTCTTTGAAGTCCCTTTGGCCAGCCAAGGGAGGGAGAGATGGTCTTTGAGACATTATCCTGCCATATTTGAGACTCTATCCTGCCATCTCTTTAGGCTGTCAACTGAATAAACCTGTTCTTTCTTCTACCAGCTCTTTGTTTCTCAAGTTTTGGCTTTTGGTCAGCAAGCACCCAAACCTGGTTTCAGTTACACTGCAATCACAAAATTGAGTAGTTGTGACAGAGACTGTATGACCTGTCAAGGGCAAAATAGTGATTATCTGATCACTTACAGAAAAAGTTTGTCAACTCCTGTATTAAATTAAAAAAATGAACACACACACACACACACACACACACACACGTGCATGCAAGCACATCCCTAAGACAGCACAGATAATTGGAGAGGATATGTGAGCTGAAATGAACAGGGTTTAAGTAGCAAAACCTACCTGGACACATCAAAATAATACTTTGAGAAGAATGTCACCACACTGATTTTTTCAACCTGTCAGAAATTTATAAAATGTCTTGAAAGATTTAAGACTATAATTTAATTCATGGCTAAGGAAAATTTTTTGCTCTGTAGAAAATGAATTGGAAAGAAACAGTCATAATAGAAAGGGAAACTACTTAGTACACAGAAAAGAGTTACCCCCACAAGCTTGACATTGTTTGCAAGATTGGCTCTTGGTCAGCATCTCAAAATTGAGCTTTTGGAAGTGTTAAAAGATTAAGGTATTTCATTGTGCCTAGTTTGTTTATGCAAACAGTATGATTTATACTCATCATTTGCTTTCACTTGAGAATGTGGAATTAGATAACATTTTAAACTATATGACTAGATCTTACTACAAAACTTTGGAATTGAGTCTCTAATGGGTTCCCTAGGAAAAATCATAAACCTCTGTTACTGTGTTTTCACTGATTAAGGAAGAATGTGCTCTATAAGGTTACTCACAGGAAGGAGGGAGCTTAAGGTTATCTGCTTCCTCCAGAATCCACTCATGTCTTTTTCTGTGATGATCTGGCTGTATATTCCTACGCAGTCTCTATAATAAACCTTAGTCATGAATACTATTACATATTGAGTTTCATGAGTCTTTCTAACAAATCTTCAAAATGGACATTTTATGTGGACCTCTGAAAAACTATTTAAATAGTACAGGAAAATGTTAGGAGGAATAGAACTAGGGCAGTGGTATGGAGACAGAAGACATATACATAGAGTTTAATAATAGATTGTTTTCTAGTTTCTTAAAAAATATTACCTTAATGAACAGCTTTGGAGAGGGAGTGAGGTAGTATAGTTCCAATATGCACAACAGAGACCTATCAAATCAGGATCCTTCAGCTAGAATTGTTTTATTAGAAGACAAGAATGGGTTTAAGAACTATCCAGAAGATATAGAAAGTGAATATATGGGAGCCTTTAAGCTGTGGCTTAAGATGGCTACTTTTGGAAGGGAGCTGTTAACTCTAATGTCATTGCCAAGAAAATAGAAGCACAGAGGAACTTGTGATTTTGCATAACACATGCCATATTAGGAGTAAAATATCTCACAGAGGTAATAGTAATTACTGAGAAAGTAAATGGATCTGTCACAAAAGCTGTTGCATTACCAATCCTTAAAATTTCCTCGGCCTTCAAAAATTGGAAACTAAAGGATGCAAAGATGCATTTTACATCTTAAATGTCTCTTGAGAATGGGTTTGTTTAAACATTTTAGAAGTTAAGTAACATTCCTAGTTGCAAGATCAAATTGTTTGACAAAGAAATGTGGAAGGTCAACTTCAAGATCTTTAGATTCATTCATCCATCATGCAGCTGGATCTGTGTCCTTAAAATTTGGGTAATTGTTCCAGGTCCCAGGCATGAAGTAGTATATATAAATGTACTTATACAATGGCTAAAGTGTACAACTATCTGCTTTATTGAATGTCATTACATTTCTTAAAGATCAAGGGCCCTTAAACAAAATGGGTTCTATGACTATCTTCTATTCATTAGAAAATAATAATATTGGGCTGTGGGAATTCACTCAGGGTGGTGACAAAAATATTAAGGTAAAAATATTAGAGAAAGTTATAGAATATAGTCTCAACCCCCTTTGGATGGCCTAAGAGTTTTTTCTAGGGTTATTGGCTGAAGGCAGCCATAGTCTCTTCACAGGAGCCAGAGAGATTAGGGTGCAAATACAAAGGAATGTGAGAAGTTTACCTAACTAGCTTATTTACTCATGTGGTCTTAAAACCAATCTTTGAGCCAGATGGCTCTCTCAGGGAGAAGTTTACCAGGGAGATTACCCACTAATGGTGTTTGCTTTGGGCATCAGAACCTGGCCTTTAATCTTTTTCTACAAGTTTGTTGACTTAGAACCTCTGTTATTAAATCTATACTGAAAAAATGGGGAGAAGATAAACTAATCAGTGTTGTGTAGCTGTGATCTCTTTCTGAGTGGCTCATGATCCCTTGGCCCACTCATTCACTGGAAATTTGTGTCTGAGTGCACTTATTCATCTGTCATGCAGCTGAGGTCTGAGGGCTGGACCTTGGCATTGGCAAAATATGTGAATATTATTTTTAGTTCTCAATTCAGAAGTATGAGTGCTTAAAATGTTTAATTTCCCTTTGGTCTTCATAATGCTATCAACCATATGATTTACAACTCATTAAGTTATTGAGTGTAGCTATTATGTTATTGTTATGAACCACTCAAAGCAAATTCACAATTATGGAGAGAACCTAGGGAAAATCTCCTCTTTGGGAGATTTATATATCCCAAATTTATATATATCCAATTTATATATCCCAGAATTTCTTAGCCCCTTATTTTCCTGAGCTGTGTGGTATCTGATTTTCTCACTTGCTGGCTGGAGGATGAAAGCAAGGCCAAGTAAGAGAACATGGGAGCGCCAAGAGCAAGCTTCCAACAATTTTATGTTTCTATCATTTTTATCACAGCTCCCTTGCTAAATTTAGCTTACACAAATTCACAAGACTGAAATAACTTAAGTGTTAGATTGTTAGATCATACCTACAAAAATCAGATAACTTAATGTCAAATTTTTTCAGTCATTTCAAGGATACAGTTAATCAAGAGATGAGGAGGATATCTTCATAATTCTGGGATTATCAATGTAAAACCACAGATCTCTTTTTGTTACATTAGATTTAATATGTAAGGTTTTCAAGCAATACATGTAGTCTTTTCACTTACAAGGACAGACCATCTCAATCATGAACATCTCCATTTTATATCAGTTATATATGTCACATTTTCTAAGGAACTGTATCTCAGTGTGATGGCTTTTTGATATATCCAGTTAATTAGGCTGAACTACATTTCCTATTTAATCAAACATTAATCTATGTGCTTCTCAAATAAATTTTACACTTGTAAATAAAACCTTTGTCTTCGTTCTAGTTTCTGACCAGACATCATAGACTGGATATCTTATAAATAAATGTATTTTTCATGGGTTCTGGAGGCACAAGCACCTATCAGTGTATCAGCATGGTCAGGTTCTGTTGAGGGTTGTGTTTTGGATTACAGATTGCTGACTTTTCAACGTATCTTCAGATACGGTGAAGAGGGGAAAAAAATCACCTGAGGTTCCATTTATATGGATACTCATATCTTTTATAAGGGCTCTATGATCATGACCTAATCACATCCCAAGACCTCACTTCTTAATACCCTCATATTACATGTGTATGCATAGAATTTTTGATATATAAATTTCTGGGAGACACACTTAGTCCACTGAAGCCCCTAAACAGGTGATTTTAAATTTTGGAGATACTCTGAATGATCTGATTTACTCAGTTGGAAGGGAGATTATCCTAAGTGGGCCTGAATTAATCAGCTGAAAAATCTGGAGAAACACTACTTGCGGACATCAACTAAAATTTTAGAAGCTTATTTATTTTAAGTAATAAATTACTAAATGAGTCCTATAGACAACTGCTCTCCCATCTTTATTCTCCTGGTAATAGGGCAAGAAATATGTATAGTTCAGTATGTAAAATGCAGCCGCTCTGGAGAACTCTGACACTGTATAATTTCTCTACAGGCTGGGCATGATGGCTTATGCCTGTAATCCCAGCAGTTTTGAGGTCAGGAGTTTGAGACAAGCTGGTCAACATGGTGAAATCTTGTCTCTACTAAAAATACAAAAATTAGCTGGGCATGGTGGTGCATGCATGTATTCCCAGCTACTCAGGAAGCTGACCAGGAGAATCACTTGAACCTGGGACGGGGAAGTTGCAGTAAGCTGAGATCATGCCATTACACTCCAGCCTGGGCAATACAGCATTCCATTTCAAATAATAATATTAATCCATTTCAAAAAATAATAATAATAATAATAATTTTTTTTCCTCTACATCTTCTAAGCGTCAGAATAGGACCAGAGCCTAAGAACTCTATTTTACTGAAGATTTTTATATAAAACATTAGGAGTTTATCTTCTACAAGGATATTTTTATGTAAGATGCAGTCAGTTTGGAAACTGGTTATTTTTGGTTCAACTGTATTTTCCATTTAAATAAAAATTATTTAGAAAATCTTAATATGCTTCTAATCAGACTTTTTTTTTTTTGAGATGGAGTTTTGCTCTTGTTGCCCAGGCTGGAATGCAATGGTGCAAATTCAGCTCACTGCAACCTCCACCCCCCAGGTTCAAGCCATTCTCCTGCTGCAGCCTCCTAAGTAGCTGGTATTACAGAGAAGTGCCACCAGGCCCAGCTAATTTTGTATTTTTAGCAGAGATGGGGTTTCACCATGTTAGTCAGGCTGGTCTTGAACTCCCGACCTCAAGTGATCTGTCTGCCTTGGTGTCTTAAAGTGCTGGGATTACAGGCATGAGCCACTACGTCCAGACAGATTGTATTTTAAAAGTTATGAACATCTAAATAAAACAAAACTGAACTCTTATCCGTATGTTTTCATCGTCAACTTTTAGCTAAGTCTACCTCAACCTCAGTGTTGATAGCCAAATAATTATAACAGAAATCATTTGGACAGAACTCAGATTTATCAAAGTAGAATCACTAGAAAACAGCTCTCTACATGGATGTGAGTGGTTGAGTCCAATGACTATGTCTCCCCATGATTCTCAGTTTCATCTTGAGGTCCTCTTGCTTTGGTTGATAGCATTGCCACCACTGAAATGGCAGGAGACATATCATGACCCAGAATGTGTAAACAAAAAAGACATCAGGTATCTTTAGGAAGAGGAGAGACTTCCCTAAATTCTCTGGAACAATCAAACATATGTAAGTCATGTGGTGGGGGGGAATAAGAAAATAATGATTCTGAATTACAGAGTTTTTATTCTGCAGAACTAGTTTGCTCCCTGATCATGAAAGTACAAATCATTCCAATTTGAGGAAAAATTAAAATGACATAAACAAGACACTCAAAAATTAACATTCTGAATTCAAATGGGCATTAGAAATTTGAAGGTATATTACACAAATTCTGTATTTTTAAGTATCTTCCATTCTGTTTAATAGTCATATAATCCTGACACTCTTTTAAGAAGCCAGATTTATTTTTGGTCAAAGCAATACTGAATGTTGAAAAATATATATGTACTTCTATCTACCCAACAAGGGCACAGATTAAAAGGCAATGATATTTACATTTATAGGATAGGTGACAAATGAACAATTCAAATTCTTGGACAGAAACATTTGATAATAATCACTAAAGAATAAAAATTTCTAGAAGTACATTATAAGCAGGTGATTTAATAAAATTTCCTACCTATGTATATCACTCATAATTGCCTGAGTCAGATGTGGTTAACAGTCTGACTAGCTGTTAAGCAGAATTATAAAAGACTTTTATATTCTTAAAGATGCCTAAAATTAAGACTTAAATTCCAGTTTCCAGTGGTGTATATTTAGACTTAGGCAAGATTTTGTGCATGCCTACTTCTTTACTATTAATAATTCAATCACCATGGTCTCATTCGAAATAGAGTATCTTGGAGAACTGTACATAAATAGATTCTTGTCAATATCTTTTGTAGCAATATGAATATGCCATTCACTCAAAACTGTAATCTATCCAAATGAATTTTAACCTCTTATTATAAAATAGTTGTAACTAACTAATATGTAATTATTATAATGACAGATACAGCAAACACCACTAACATATTAATCTGTGTCTTGAGTAACAACATAATAAGGCTTTAATAGACATTGAAAGTCATTGGCTGATAGAAAGAAAATGCAATGCATTGTGTTCTAAATTAGATCCTGTAACAGAAAAAAAAGACTTTAGTGGAGAAATAATGTGAAGTTAAAATAAATTCAGAAGTTTAGTAAATATTATTCTACCAATGTTAATTTTATTTATTTATTGGTTTTTATCATTATACACTGATTTTATAAAATGTTAACATTAGGAAATCCGGGTGAAAAAAATGTACAGAGTTCTGTACATCATGTCAACTTTTCTGTAAGTCTAAAATTATGTCAAAATGTCATTCAATTTTGGACAGCTCTGCAAGTTAAAAAAATTAAAAAGTTTTGTACTGAGCAATTATTTTTCTTTCTGAAGTTTCTGCCCATATATTCTAATCTTATTCCTTGAGAAACTATAGAACACAGTTAATACCTTCTCTGTGACAGACTGCCTCAGATATTTCAATGGACTTACCACATCACCAAAATGTTAACTTTTACAAGTTAAACGTTCTCCAGTCCTCAGCTTTTTAATGCCTTCACTGTTCAATCACTTTTTCTCTAGAATTGAAGGTACAGAATCTGCTTTGTTCTAAGGGCTGTTCTTGACAGCAGTCTTTCCTGACAGATGTAGACACATTTGAAAAACATTTCCCAATGCAGACCCTCGATGGCTAGACCTACAGCAGTTTCTCCATCAACTGTCAAACCCTCCTAATGACAGGAGTTCCTGACGCCTGCTGAAACTGACAGTGGCAGTTCATATTAATGTTAGCTAGTAATTTCCAGTAGTATTCAAGGTTCCTCACATATTTAACTGGTATTTTTGAGTAACTCTCCTACTCCTCATCATTACTATAATAATGCACCCAGGCAGGGGTTTCTTGGACATCAGAGGTGGGGACTCGTGGCTATAAAACCCATCAGCTTAGTTTACTTGAACGGCCATAACAAAATACTATAGACTGTGTGACTTAAACAACTGATTACTTTATTCTCTCAGTTCTAGAACTTGGGAAGTCTAAGATTAAGGTATTTGTTCCTGGTGATGGCTCCCTTCCTGGCTTGCAGAAGGCCACCTTTTTACTATTTCATCAAATGTACTTTCCCTAGGAAATGCACTTGACGAGAGAGAGCTCTGGTGTATCATTCTCTTCTTATAAAGGCAAATGTTCTGTCAAAGCAGAACTCCACCCTTAAAGCATAATTTAATATTAATCACCTCTTTAGAGCTTCTATCTTTGATATAGTCACGTGGGGGTTAGGGCTTGAACATGTACACTTAAAACAGACAAAATTCAGTCCGTAACATTCTGCCCCTGGGCCTCACAAAATTCATGTTCCTCTCACATGCAAAATAAATTCATAACAAACCATCCAAAACAACCCAAAAGTCTTACCTTGTTTCAGTATCAAGTCTGAAGTCTGAATTTCAATTTCTCATCTTTATATCGTGTAAATAACATATGGGTAAAAGTTTAGGTACAACTCCTTCTGAGGAAAAATTCATCTCTAGCCGTGAAACCAGACAAGTTATGGTGCTTCCAAAATACAATGGTAGACAGACGTAAAACAAATATTTCCATTCCAAAAAGGAAAACTCGGAAGAAAGAAAAGGCTGATGGATTGCAAGTAAGTCTAAAACATAGCAAATAAAATTTCATTAGAGATTAAGGCTTAATAATAATTCTCTTTGGCTGAATACTCTACCCTTCAGGCCCACTGGTATGGCAGCATCACCCCCATGATACTGAAAGGGACTCCCATGTTTTGGCTCTCTGAAAAGGTCTTGCCCTCCGAAACCAGGGAGAAAGCAGCCTTGCCCCTGGGATTGTGGTAGGAGTACCAGCCCTGATGACCTCTCAATTACTTGAAGGTTGTTATTTTCTTCTATTAAAGAATAGCGCACATTTGAATCCAAATAAATAGTCTCATGGTCTGGTCTTTAAAAATCCAGGAAAGTCAATGGCTTCCTTTGGTGTGTGTTACTTTTTCTGTCCCCTTTAGCTTCAACTGGCAATGCTTTTAGTAGCAGAATAGAGTCTCAGCTCTATTCCTGGCTTCTGCTGAGATAAGTGTTTAGGTCCATGAGTTGCATCCAGGATGTCTTTATTAAATGGTTGTTCAGCCACACCCACAATGTTCTCTTCAAATTAAAAATACATTTTCTCATTTTCTGCAATATGCATAGGCTGAAAATTTTCCAAAACTTCAGATTTTGGTTACTTTCTGATTAAAAATTTTATTTTCAAGTTATCTTTCCCCTTTTTCATTTTACTATAAGTAGTTAGGGAGAAACGGAGGTGCTCTTTTAACATTTTGCTTAGAAATTTATTTAGCTAAATATCCCAGTTTCGTCATTTGGTCACAAGTTTTGCCTTTCAGAAAACACTAGAACATAGTTCACTCAAGATCTTTGCAACTTTACAACAAGGACCACCTTTCCTATAGTTTTGAATAACATGATCCTCATTACCTTCTGAGGCTTCACAAAAATTGCCATTTATATCCATACTTCTAGCATCACCTTAAAACTCTTCCAGCCTCTACCCTTTACCCAGTTTGAAAGTTGCTTCTACATGTTTAGATATCTGTTACAGAGGTACCACACTTCGTGGTACCAGAATGTATATGAGTTAGGGTTCTCCAGAGAAACAGAACAGGCAGGATACACACATGCACACACAGACACATTCAAACACACACACACACACACACACACAAGGACCAAAGAAATGGATATGTAATTATTACAATTTTGGAGGCTGAGGAGACATACGTTCTGCAGTTGACAAGCTGCAGAGACAGTAATGCAGTTGTCAGGATTGAGATCCAAGAACAAATACTTCATGTTCTCTTCTGAAGTCCAGCAAAGACAGATGTCTCACCTCAAGCAGTCAGGCAGTGAGTGTGCCCTCTTATTCACATGACAGTCAGACGTTTTTTAAAAAATCTATTTAGGTCTTCGACTAATTGGGTGAGGACCACCCACATTATAAAGTGCAATCTTATTCAGTTTACTGATTCAAAATGTTACTCTCCTCCCTAAATACCAAGAATAATGTTTGACCACATATCTAGGCACTCAGTGACTCAGTCAGGTTGATACATAAAATTAACTATCACACACATGCAGTCAACATTTTATTTGTAAGATGAATATTTCTCTACATAGAGTGGCCATATTTTTTAGTAGCCCATTCTCAGAAGAAAAAATACAAATATTACAAACAACTCATAAATGATTCTAACTTAAAACACTGCATTTAGCAGATTTCTTGCTGAGTTTTCTAGTGGCAACCACAGTGAGGCTTATTTGTTTCCAAGAGGCTGCATTAGAAACTAAATGTTCTCTATATAGCAATGTCTTAGCTATCCTTTAAGTTTTCTTTGAGAGGGGTCATTGAATTATCCTAGACTCAGGTGAAATTTGGCTCCCTATAGATGTCCTCACAAACATTGTAGTTAAGTACATCTAAAACTCTCATGGGGAGTTTTGAACTCATGTAACTGAAGGAATTGGTAGGAATTCCATTTTCTCTCAACATGGCTACTTCAAAAAGAATTAGGTTCAAGAAGTAAATCATACCACAAATGGTAATTCTGAGCATATTACAGTTTTCCAGTTTAGATGTATGTATTATTACAGATTAACAACTCAAGCCATTTTAATTTTGAGGCCTCCAAAATTAGAGCTTGATAAAGGATGAGTGTAAAAGCAGTTTGGGAGAGTATCCTCTAAAATCGGACTGAAGGAGTCAAGAGAGTTAGAGAAGGGTCCAGATTGCTGCTGAAATTGCAGAAGTCCTCCCAGAACTGTCTAGTCATTTATCTATGAGCTTCCATTTCTCTTGATTGAGGCTGGGCTCTGAAGATATTCATTTCTGACTACCTTTGCCTGTACATGCAGAAAACTCCAAAAAGAATGCCTGAAAGAAGAAATCAGAGAGCAGTTTAGTGCAAAGAGTTGCAACTGTCAAGGGTATGTGACTACCGAGGGAACTCTTCAACAAGCGTCCAGTTGAAATTGGAAGTGGGCTAAAGTTATGTCAAGAGGCACTGAAAGCACATCAATTACATAATTTAGAAGTTTCCTTTAGTGAGTGTTGATGTGTCAAAATTTAAAGTTTTGTTTTTTGAATATATCTTTATTCTGTAACTAAAAAAAAGACTTTGCAGAAAATTCAATTCGATGTACAATTCATGTGTTTCAAGACTAAAGATAAGTTGCTTCATTGCTGAGGTGAAGAATCTATCAGTAGTGCAACTGGTATTCTGTTTGATGTGATCTTTCTCATTGGCTGTTTATAAGGTATTCTCTTTTACATAATAGTTTTGACTTTTATTTCCCTGTATTTAAGTGTTTATTTCTTGTACTTGCTTGTCTATAATTTAATATGATTCTGGAGATAAGGATGACTTGTTTTAATATTTTTGGAAAATTATAAGACATTATTTATGTGAGCACTACCTCTTCACATCTCTATTCTTTCTGTCTGCACCTCAAGATTAGATGTATCTTATAACTTTTCATTTTAATCTACGTAACTGCTAACTTTTAAAAATATTTGCTATATTTTGTACTCCAATTTAATTGCGTACAATTTCTTCAGATATTCATTTCAGCTAAGTAATTTAATTTTTCTCTGTGTACAAGTGGCTGTATAAATAAATTTCAAATTTTGCTTCCATATTTTGTTTTTTAAATTTATTATTTATCTTACATGCAAATCCATCTTGTATTATATATTATTTTATATTTTGTTCATGTATTTATAATACGTTTGAGAGAAACAAAACATTGATTTTATATTTTATAGTCTTTAACTGATAATACTATTTATTAAAACACTCAAAATTTTATTTAGCATTGTTTGATGTTATTCACTCTAAGACATGAGACTTGTTTCTTCTTGATTTATGAATTGTGTACCTGTGTTGTGTGTGGATATGTACTGTTAATGTATATGTCTCTGTATGTGTGTGTGTGTGTCTTTATATGATGCAATAACTTAATAGTAAAATTAAGGATCCAAACTATGAAAATTAATTTACATTTATTTTTTATTATATTCCTTGAAATTCTTTACTAACATTCAAATCTTATTATTATTAGTTAGTACTCCCAAATAGTGAGTGGGAATCCAAACACCATTTTTTTCTCATGATAAAGTTGCGATTCCAAATACTCAAAAAGGAGCTTTTTGCTTTTATTTGTTGTTTATTTAATAATCTATGTTTTGTTTTCTTTGCTTTGTTGAAGAATCATTTCCACAAATATCTCAGAACAAGATAAGCATAGTATTTTATATTGTTTTAAACTAACTTAGAACACAACATTAGGGTGTTTGAATGTTTGGTACAATTCCTGGGACCGGTTGCAATTTTTGTAGGGTGGTTTTTAAAATATTTTCTCTATTTCTATCTTGGAAATTGATTTATTAAAATGTTAATTTCGGGTAATTTGTAGAAACAATATTTTCTAAGAAATTCTATCTTTAAAATATTTTAAAAATTATTTATACAAATTTATAAATAAATGCTTTCTCTGTATATTTTAAATTATTTTTATTTCAGTGATTATTTCTCCTTTGTAATTTCTTACATTTACAATTCTTCTTTTTTTATATATTTTTTATTGCATTTTAGGTTTGGGGGTACATGTGAAGAACATGGAAGATTGTTGCATAGGTACACATATGGCAGTGTGATTTGCTGCCTTCCTCCCCATCACCTATATCTGGCTTTTCTCCCCCTTCTTATTTCATCATTAGGTTAGTGAGTGGTGTGTCAATTTTGCATATTGAAAAACATATTTAGAATTTTTATTCCCTAAACTGTTCAATTTTATTGGTGTTTTAACTTATTAATTGTTGACTTTTATATCATTTTTAATTTCTACTTTCTTTTGCTTGACTTTGTTGAAGTTTCAAGTATTTTAAGTGATTATTTAATGAATTTCTTATTTTAAAATTTTATTTAAAGAAATGTTAAACAGTACTCTATTGTATGTCGTAAATTATAAGATGTATTATTTCATTTACATTATTTGAAGAAACTGTTTATTTTTCTTTTGCCCTTAACTTAAAATGTCTGATAATGGGAAGTCCTTTTTATTAGTATTAATGTCTCTTTTGTTTTGTGTTTTGAACATAAACTGTGTTTTCTTCATTTTACTTTGCAGTTCCTACTGTGACCTCTTAACAAATGATTGAATTCAAGTTTCTTTTAAAAATGTCCGCTTCTCCTGGACTAGAAGTGTCTTAGCTCATTTTGTGCTGCTATAACAGAATACCATAGACTGGGTAACTTACAAAATAGTTATTTCTCACAGTTATAAGAAAAGTTCAGGATCAAATTGCTGGTATCTGGTGGCGGTCTTCTTGCTTTGTCATCCCATGGCAGAAGGGGAAACAGGTTAAAAGAGAAAGACAAAAGTGGTCAAACTCATCCTTTTTAAGCAACCCATCCCCATGATAAACCCACTCCTGAGATAATAGTATTACCATTCATGAGGAAGGAGACTTCATGACCTAATCACTTCCCATTAGGCTTCACCTCTCAGCACTGTTGCACTGGGGATTAAGTTTCCAGCACATGATTTTGGGGGGACATTTTTAAACTGTAGCAGAAGTTGTCTTTTTATTTTAGAAAAGCCACCACATATAAATGAAATACAAAGTGCTCCTAACTCACTTAAAGTGTTGGGAGCACTTACCCACCCCTGCTATTCATGGTTAAAAATCTGAGGTAGAAAAACAACCACATATAAATGTAAATCCAAAGTGCTCCTAACCCCCTTGAACAATATGAGGGTTGGGAGCACTGAACCACCCCCTGAAATTCATGGTTAAAAATCTGAGTAGAACTTTTGACTCCACCCAAATTTAACTCCTAATAGCTTAATGTTGACTAGAAGCCTTACTGATAACTTATAGTCAGTAGAGTAAAATGTATTTTTATGTTATATGTGTTATATGCTGTATTCTTACAGTAAACTAAGAGAAAATACAATGTCATTAAGAAAACCATAAAGAAGAGAAAATATATTTACTACCCATTATGTGAAAGTAGATCATCACAAAGGTCTTCATTCTCATCATCTTCATGTTGAGTAGGCTGAAGAAGAGAAGGGGTCAGCCTCGCTGTATCAGCAGTGGCGGAGGCAGAAGAAAATCCTCATGAAAGTATACCTTCACAGTTCAAACGTGTTGTTCAAGGATCAACTGTACATACATATATATGAAATGCCTTATTGGTTATGTTATTTGTACTTAATTGATTATAAACCTATACTTTTTATGGATGAGAGAAATTGATTATAGTATTCATATGAGAAAATGTATGAACACAGCAAGAATAACTAAAATAATACCGTATTAGGCTACTCTCTCATTTCTATAAAGAACAACTTGAGACCTGATAATTTATGAAGAAAAGAGGTTTAACTAAGTCACATTTCCTTAGTCTATATAGAAGGCATGGCTGGGAGGCCTCGGGAAACTTACAATCATGGCAGAAGGCGAAGGGGAAGCAAGTACCTCTTTACATGGAGGCAGGAGAGAGAAAAAGAAGATGGAATTGCCGTACACTTTTAAACCATCTGATCCCATGAGAACTAACTCATTATTACAAGAACAGCATGGGAGAAAACTGCCCCCATGATCAAATCACCTCCCACAGATTCCTCCCTCAACATATGAGGATTACAATTCCACATGAAATTTGAATGGGGACACAGAGTCAAACCATATCCAATGTGTTATAAGTGGTTGGTAGTATTTCTACTAGATAATAAAATATGCATTTATAATAAAA
The DNA here is from genome assembly GCA_963574225.1 of Lagothrix lagotricha. Classification (NCBI taxonomy): domain Eukaryota; kingdom Metazoa; phylum Chordata; class Mammalia; order Primates; family Atelidae; genus Lagothrix; species Lagothrix lagotricha. The sequence goes on from CAUYNB010007499.1 coordinate 16,204, forward strand.
ATTTCCCATTATAAGCAAAATATTTGTGTTTCCCAAAAATTAATATGTTAAAGCCTTAAACTTCAGTGTGAGTATGTTTGGAGATTGGCCATTTACGGAAGTAATTAAGGTTAAATGAGTTGATAAGCATAGGGACCTGATTAGATGGAATTTTTATCCTCATAAGGAGAGATACCAGAGCACTCTGTTTGTGTATATTTGCATATGTATGTGCACATACGCTGAGGAAAGATGGTGTGAGGACATAGTGAGAAGGTGGCAGCTGCAACCAGGAAGAAAGCACTCACCAATAACGAAATCTACAAGCACCTTGACTTTTTAGCTTACACAACTGAGAAAAGTAAATTTTTTGTTGTTGCTATGTCATTCAGCCTTTGTTATAGCAATCCAAGTAGACTATAATATATACCATAATAAAAAAAGTATATGAGAGCCAGGTGTGGTGGTGTGTACCGGCAGTACCTACCCATGAGTAGCTACTCGTGAGGCTAAGGTGGGAGGATTACTTGAGGCCAGGAGTTTGAGATATACTGCAATATGTTTGCACCTGTGAATAGCCATTGCATTTCACCCTGGGCAACATAACAAGACCCTATCTCAAAAAAAAGTTTTTATATTTGTTTATGGGTAAATATTAAAACCAATGGAATAGACTGGAAATACAGAATATTTCAAATCAATGAAGTTAATACTATTTAAAAAAGATAACAGGGACATAAGGAGCCATTTACAAAATGAAACTGAAAGTTTGCCAGCCACGTATACCATATAGACTCATGTAAAAAAACTAAATGGAAAAAAAATTATATGACTTTAAATAAAAACAAATATATGTATAAACACTAGTAAGAATAGTTTTGTAAAAATAATTTTGTGAAGCAATTTTATTGTATTTATATATTTATTTATATTTCAACATAATTATCTTGTATATAGAAAACATTTGGATTTAGAAATATCAATTTAAATATAATTTCTGTCAATTTTCTAATGTTGTTTCCTGTTAATTTCTAGATTTTTGTTTTATAGAGTAGCCTAAACCCATTCTAAGTTGTAGGGGAAAGAAGTTAAGCAGCTGGTCTGGAATCCATTTATCTCCAAATTATAAGGAAAAGTTGCTGGGGAAAGTTGTCATGGGGGAAAATGGTGACTTGATCTTACCTCCTGCAAATATACTACTATCTTGATCTTCTGGTAAACAAACTACTGATATTTGCTAGGAGGAGAGTATTATCTATGGATTTGTCATAGCAGAATGACCCTGGTTTAGAATTATGTATAATAAACAAATCAAAGTCCATGGATTTATTAGGCATGAATCCCTGAAAAAATGTCACACAATCCCTGAATTCATCTGGGTATCAAAAAAGGAAACTTCATAACCTGAACTCTCTCTGTTGAGTGTGGTGACCTACAAATGGCACTTAGTGAACTCCTCCATAAAATAGGCCACAGGGAATGTGTCCTTTACGAGAATGAGGTACCACAGAAGCCACAAAGGATATGCTAGACCTCTCCCAGCTTCACTTATGGTTCTTTCATGATTGTATCCTTCAGCTTATTAGTAAAACATAATACTAGATAAGATCGATGATTTTTCTTGTCACTGAAAAGCATTCTAAATTTTTCATGACTGTAGAGAGGTATCAATTTACTTGAAAGTAACCCACTAAACATAATATATTAATTGTATATATATATGGAAGACAAATAGAGTATTCTTTTAAATAGCTGAATCATGTTGTAGAATAATACTGCCAGAAACCTGGTTAATCATATTGGCATATATCCTTAGAATTAATGTTCAGAAGGTGCATCATTAACTTTTAAATCTCCTGAATGGAATGGATTATTTGAGTTTTTAACAGAGCCTGAAAAGATTGTAAACATTTATAGTAAGGAGTTTCCAGGCATATATACCAGCTAATCGGCAGCAGTAGATAAATGCAAGAGTTGGGCACATCTACCTCAGAGGGGAAATTGCCCTATTCTTCTCCACACACTAATAGAATCCTTTGTCCTAAGTGGCTGAAATGTTCACAATATCTAAGTTTTCATGTTATCTTTAAAATGATCATAAAGGCAAGTCTAATTTTATGCCATTGGCAGGGATGTTGATAGATGTGGCATATAGTGAATTTCTCAACCTTTGTTGCCTTGACTAAACTTGCTCTTGGGAAGCTAGGGTAATATTCAGCAGGCAGTATTTTAGAGAATTGGTGCTACAAACTGAACATTTGTGCACCCCAAATTCATATGGTAAAATCTTAACTCCCAATCCCCTACAGTGTGAGGAAGTGAAACCCTTTTTGATGATTAACACATAAGGATAGAGCCCTTATGAATGAGATTTGTGGCTTAATAAAAATGATTCTGGAGTGCTCCTTGGTCCCTTCTGCCATATAAACATACAATGAAAAGGCCGGGCTTACCAGACACAGAATCTGACATTGCATTGATGCAGGATTTCCCAGGTCCAGAACTGTGAGAAATAAATTTCTATTGCTTATAAGCCATCCAGTGTATGCTATTCTGTCATAGCAGCCCAGAAGGACTAAGATAATCTGCACAGAGAAACTACATAAGGAGAAAAACAGTGTATACCTTAAAAAGATAAGGGAACAGGCAGACAAGACATGAAAAGCAGGCTAAAAATGACAGCCAGATCAGCTGGGTGAATTTATTTATTTGGGTTTCAAAAATAGAGTTGAAAAACTAAATATATGGAGTTTTATACTAGTGGTTTGACAGCTTATTATCAAAGCTTGATGGGTGAAAAAGCAAATCCAGCCCACTCCTCACTTTGTAAGCACCATGGAAAATTTACCCTCTATATCTTAGTCTGAAAGAATTCAAATCCAATTATAAGAATCATGATTTATAACAGATAATTCTAAAATAAGGTTCTAAATTTATTGCTTTAATTAAAGCCATAGAATCTGAACAAAAATGAATGAAAGGCCAGGATTTTGCCATACCACTGGGAGTGAAATGAGGGTAGAATATTAGGCTGCATTCAGTAATTCAAGTAAAATGGACTATGAATAGTAAAAACTGAGGCAGCACCACAATGAAGTTCACTCATAATGTGGATTATGTTAAAAACACACAATAAGGGTAACAGAATATAAGGAGAATATACTGCTTTCAGGAGTAGGTTAACTGTGCAAAGGGCCAATGATTGATATATACTTTCAAGCACTTTCCATGTTCATCACTGTCAGTTCTGGTCCTGTGATTCTGTCTAAGCAAAGTCAAGCTAGCTACCTGACTTACTAGTGAGACTTTCTGAGTCAAAGACCATTTGAATGCTTCGAAGCAGCACCAGTATACCTGGAGATGGTGCAACCTTGGGGAAAGAGGATAATATGGTTTGGCTCTGTGTCCTCACCCAAATCTCATGTGGAATTGTAATTCCCAGTGTTGAACAAAGGGTCTGGTGGGGGCTGATTCAGTCATGGGGATGACTTTCTCCTTGCTGTTCTTCTGATAGATTTCTCATGAGATCTGGGTGTTTGAAAGTGTGTAGTCCCTCCCCATTCTCTATCTCTCTCTTCTGCCAGCTATGTAATATATGCTGGGGTCCCCTTCATCATCTGCCATGATTGTAATTTTCCTGAGTCCTCCGCAGCCATGCATCCTGTGCATCCTGCAAAATTGTGAGTCAATTAAGCCTTTTCTCTTTATAAACTACCCAGTCTAGGTAGTTCTTTTCAGCAATGTGAAAACAGACTAAGACAGAGGGCAAGGACAAGTCTTTAGATTGATCAGAGTTAAGAACTATTTTTTTCCCCTAACAGTGAAAGATGGGCCAGGCTCCCATTCTGAGTGCATAATTTTGACATTCACAGAATTTTAAGATAAAACCAATAGCCTTTATGTGTGATTAGAAAAATAGACCTAAAGGAACTGAAATATCTGTAGGAATTTAAAGAAAAAAATAAAGTGAATATTGTGGATGACAACCAATGGAAAAGAAAATTGCAAACTCAGAAAAAAAGTGTGAGGTTTAGTAAAGTGCTTTAGTCACATCCCCAGAGATAGCAAACTGGTTCTAGGTGTGTGGATAATTATATATCAAATCTTATGGACCGAGAGACAACTGTAACTCCTGGAACAAACCATTAAAATCTGAGGTTACTGTGCCAAGGAAATATGCCCCACATAAACAAGAAAGTCATCATCTGAAAATCGTAGCGATTAAACTTCCCTGAAGTCAAGGTCAGGTCATAGACATCAAATGGATGACATTAGACCTCTTTTCTAGCCCCAAGTAGGTGTCAATCTCACTATTCTGCTCTAGCTTTTACATATCATATAAAAAAAATTAATCTTGAAGAATACAATTTAAGGTTTTTAATACAAATCTCTATTAATTTGGCCTACCTGGATGAATTTCTTTCTGATAAACATATGTCTAGGTGAATATTTTACAGCTACCACTTTATATAAATTGTCAAGAAAAGATAGCATTACATGCATGTATCATAAGCTTTATCACTCTTAGTGGCCTTATTGATAATTTGGAATGGGCAATTGAAACATTTATTACTTAAAAGAGGTGACTTACAAAAATTTGGATTATTTAGATAAATTAATATGTTTGAAACTGAATACGAGAAGTAAGGTTTCCAAAAGTTGGGGTGGAGGAGAATACAATTACACAATTGCATTACTTTACACTTTCAACACGTTTTTTTTCACCTCCATGATCCAGTGGTCCCAGGTCTGAGAATAAAGAAGCATTCCCAAGGAGGTTGATAATAATGTTCCAAATATCATATAAATAACATTATTTTTACAGTGTTTGTTACAGAGATATCTTAGGTTGGGTCACGAATTCACTTTATTGCGCTTAATGAAGACTGTGAAGCTTAATGAAAATTATGAATCCCTCTATTACCAAGTGGCAGAGGCAATGCTAAGATTCTTGTTAAAACCCATGCTATACAATAGGGGCCATGAGAAATTGTTAATGAGCATATTATTCTTATTGCCTTCATTGTAAATTGTGCATGTGAGCCTGAAAGCCTGACCTAGGGAGACAGCAAAAGACAAATAGTCAAAAATACCTTGTTAGGAATGAAAATTATTATTTCTTATCAAAATTATTATTCTTATGAAGTCCTGGAGGTCTTTGGGTTGTTAGTTGGCTTACAGTTTTTAAAAGATTTGAGAAAAATTGTGTAATTAAAATATATGGAAAGGGAAATAGCCTTGGGAGAAAAGAGTTAAAGAAGCTGGGCTGAGATTCTTCTGTCTTCAGAATACCTTAGCATTCAGAAGAATACTTCCTTAGAAGTATTCCTAGGGAAAGAAGTGGGCTACATAGTCTAACAGCCTTGTAAATATGTTAACTCAATCTCCTACATAGACTGCCAATATAGACTGGAGGGAAGGAGAGTCCTTATCTATAGAAACTCTTTGGCAAGAGAAACAAATAAAGGGTATTTAATTAGGAAAAGAGGAAGTCAAATTGCCCCTGTTTACAGATGACATGATTGCATATTTAGAAAACCCCATCATCTCAGCCCAAAATCTCCTTAAGCTGATAAGCAACTTCAGCAGTCTCAGGATACAAAATCAACATGCAAAAATCAAAGGCATTTCTGTACACCAATAACAGACAGAGAGCCAAATCATGAGTGACCTCCCATTCACAACTGCTACAAAGAGAATAAAATACCTAGGAATACAACTAATAAAGGATGTGAAGGACCTCTTCAAGGAGAACTACAAACCACTGCTCAAGGAAATAAGAGAGTACACAATAAATGGAAAAGCATTCCATGCTCATGGTTAGGAAGAATTAATACAGTGAAAATGGCCATACTGCCCAAAGTAATTTATAGAATCAATGCTATACCCACCATCAAGCTACCATTGACTTGATTCACAGAATTTAAAAAAGCTACTTTAAATTTCATATGGAATTTTTTAAAAAGCCTGTAAACACAAGTCAATTCCAAACAAAAAGAACAAAGCTGGAGGCACAACAATATCTGACTTCAAACTATACTAAAAGGATACAGTAACAAAGCAGTATGGTACTGGTACCAACACACATATATATGGACCAATGAAACAAAACAGAGGCCTCAGAAATAGCACCACACACCTACAAACATCTGATCTTTGACAAACCTGACAAAAACAGTCAATGGGGAAAGAATATCCTATTTAATAAATGATGTTGGGAAAACTGGCTAGCCATATGCAGAAACCTGAAACTCTATCCCTTTCTTACACCTTATACAAAAATTAACTCAAGATGAATTAAAGACTTAAATGTAAGACCTAAAAAAAACCCTAGAAGAAAACCTAGGCAATACCATTGAGGACATAGGTATGGACAAAGAATTCATGGCTAAAACACCAAAAGCAATGGCAACAAAAGTCAAAATAGACAAATAGGATCTACTTAAACTTAAGAGCTTCTGCACAGAAGAAGAAACTATCATCAGAGTAAACAGGCAACCTACTGAATGGAGAAAATTTTTGCAGTCCATTCATCTTACAAATAGCTAATATCCATAATCTACAAAAAAACTTAAACAAATTTACAAGAAAAAAAAGCAAACAATCCCATCAAAAAGCGGGCAAAGGATATGAACAGACACTTCTCAACAGAAGATATTTATGCAGCCAACGAACATACGGAAAAAAGCTTATCATCACTGGTCATTAGAGAAATGCAAATCAAAACTACAATGAGATACCATCTCATGCTAGTTAGAATGGCGATCATTAAAAAGTCAGGAAACAACAGATGCTGGAGAGGATGTGGAGAAATAGGAATGCTCTTATACTGTTGGTGGGAGTGTAAATTAGTTCAACCATTGTGGAAGACAGTGCAGCAATGCCTCAAGGATCTAGAACCAGAATTACCATTTGACCTAGCAATCCCATTACTGAGTATATACCTAAAGGGATTATAAATCACTCCACTATAAAGACACATGCCACATGTATGTTTACTGCAACACTGCTCACATTAGCAAAGACTTAGAACCAACCCAAATGTTCATCAATGATAGACTGGATAAA